>LAPY01000306.1:12576-23677 GCA_000970635.1 Eragrostis tef | reverse complement strand
CGTGGGGGGGGGCTCCAGTTTTTAAAAATGACAACTGCCCTTGCTAGTTTTCAGTCGTTTGGAAATTTCTTGTTCGATACTAAAAAGAATTAACAACGAAACGACCACCTACAGGTACGGTGTTATATATACGCACACAGTACGTCTCATCGATCACCTGGAGGCTTTCCATTTGTGCAAGAATAAAATAACACGGTTGATGCACAGTGCGTCCCTAAGCAGTTAGCCTCAACAAGAAGCTAATTCGATCAGCCACTTGCCCACTAGCATCGAATTGGTGCATAAAACCTAATCCGCTCTTCGCCTTTATCTTCCTCTATATCTTAGGTATAGCTAGCCGAACCAGTATTGGAACCTAGGAAGCCGCTTTATCTCTTCTTCATCATCTTGTGATCTCTATCGTTAGATCTGGGAGAGAAGGGGAGATGGGGAGGGGGAAGATAGTGATAAGGAGAATCGACAACTCGACGAGCAGGCAGGTGACGTTCTCCAAGAGGCGGAACGGGCTGCTGAAGAAGGCCAAGGAGCTCTCGATCCTCTGCGATGCGGAGGTTGGCCTCATCGTCTTCTCTAGCACCGGCAGGCTCTACGAGTTCTCCAGCACCAAGTACGATTCATTTCACACCTATATGTGCCTACAAGTTATAAATTAGTTTCCAATCAACTTTTGTTTATCTTTCACCTGGTTTTCAGTCGATCTTTCTTCTTTGATTTGGCTACGTTGTGAGCTAAGTCTGGATATTTGGTATAGATGAAAACATCTCAAGGACCGATTAATTTCTGTGAAAAAATATTTAGAGTTACTACATGATTCTCCAGGTAGCTTCAACTGATAACAAGTTCTTATATGGTCACAACTTTCTTGGCCTTATTTTTTTTCAATATTATAAAGCTAGCTATCGATCAATATATCTCGACCCACTCCATACATCAATTAACTGAAAAAGAAACGTACAACGAGACTTGCTCCCTAGCTAGTGAGTCGATCAGATACCCTTGATATCATGAAATAAAAGATTTTCAATTTTTGTCAATCTTAATTAACTATGTTGTTTCCTCTCATAAGTTTCAATCCATTTGTACGGTTAGATTCAATGAACGTTCCTTCTATTGGACAAACCCCTGTCAATCAGTTGGAAAAGATATAATGTAGAGAGTTGTATAATATCATAAAAATATAATGGAAAAAGTCCATATTACTCCCCTCAAGTATAACCAAAGTCCACATAACCCCCTAAACTATCTTTTGGTTCATTTCACCCCCTAACCTATGTCAGTTGGCTTAATATACCCCCTAATACAATTTCTCTTTTTTATTTCTCCATGCACAAGTGTGTCATTATGTTCAAATTTTGCAAGATGATAGTAGACATCGTAAATCATGTCACAAAAATATAAAATAATTTTTTTATCATTATTTTCATGGGCTGAGATATTTAATAATTAAGTAAACCTTGAGATACAATATTATATTGAAAATGACGAAGAAAAATTCATGATATATTTTTCTTACATACACTTTGATATTCACTACATCCATGCAAAATTTTAAATCAAAATTCAATTTGTGCATTGAGAAATAAAAAAGACAAATTGTATGAAGGGGTGAATTGAGCCAAGTGACATAGTTTAGGGGGTGAAATGAACCAAAAGATAGTTTAGGGGGTTATGTGGACTTTGATTATACTTGAGGGGAGTAATATGGACTTTTCCCAAATATAATCTATCTCTGGTTTGATCCTCGCGTGCGCAGTTAGAACACACTTTATGGTAAAATGATTATTACAAAGAGTGTGCCAGGAATCATTAATTTAACAGAAGACATTAGCTGTATATTACCTAAACTTTTTTTTTATCTCTATATTACCTAAACATTACGTGTAGCTGTAAATATTATCCAAACAAAATAAAGCCCAGACTGAACTACTCCATTCACTTTTCATTGTAGCATGAAAACTGTGATAGACCGGTACGCCAAGGCAAAAGAGGAGCAGCTTGGCATGAACAATGCAACTTCAGAAATTATGGTACGGTGAGAGAAAGAAAACTACATGTATTCTTATATTCTTTAGGTATTAATCTCGTAAGTACTGAGATTGTACTTTGGTGAGACCACGTGATGTTGGTCTGACCAACAAGGTCATCTTTATTTTTTTATATAATTAGTACAGTGTTGTCTGCTGGTTCTTCATGTACCTATGATATGCACCAGTGCTCAATGCGGCTCCGTAATCTTTCTTTTATGGGAAGAAAATACATAAGGTGTAGTTTGAATAAAGTTATTACAACCATCGTCTTATTAGAGGTAGGGATCGTTGAATTCAGGCTACTATAGAGCCACTTATTCCGTTGCTTGGCCGTGAAATATTTTCGTATCTAGCGGTTACACAAACCATCTTGTGTAACCAAATAAACAAAAATTATTGTTTAAAATTCAAAAGGGTTTTAGCAAAAATAGATGGTCAGCGATGCAATCATCTCCCCCACGATTTTAAACTAGAAAAATAGTGGCAGAAATAAAGGTACTATTTGCAGGCAAAACTTCAATTTGTTTTCCCCTCATACAATTGTTTTTCTTTACCTAAAAATGACAAATTGTAGATGTTATTGTATCCTTTGTCATATTTGTTGGAATTTTTCATGACTTTGCAGTGGATTTTGTTGATTGGTTACACAAATCAGTTCGTGTGAACATTACAAGCCGCCTTTGTGGTTACCTAAAGAGACCATTAGCTTAATCCCGTTGACTAGAAGAGCTTATTTATTCTAAAAAGCAAAACATCTTTATTTTTTTTCTTACACAAATCAGTTCGTGTGAACGTTTCACGTGAACTTTTCTCTAGACACCCCTGTGGCTACCTAAACGACCATTGCTTAATCACGCTGACTAGAAGATATTATTCTAGAAGGCAAACATATTAAATTTAAGGGACATTTCGTTCGTAGTGTCTATGACTTATAGGTTCATGTATTAGACATAACGGATAGCATGTGTGGGATTTGAATTATAGGTGGTGGCACAAGGAATTATCTCTTAACGAGCAACTTTGTTCAATCCAACAAAACTGAAATAAAATGAAACTGTATATTACGAGGGAAAATCTTTCTGATGGATGAGACTTGAGATCTCTGTGAGAAAAAGAATAAAAAATGATACTAAAAATAATAGGACCGTGCCACTAAAGCTAGCGTCGAGAATTTTCAGAATAGAATCAACATGAGGTCTGCCTGTCTAAACAAGTAGCAGGGAATCAGCACGAATTTCTGTTGGACATACACCCTCTATTTTATTGACGGCTTGGCAGTTGGCAGTGTTACTTTGTAATATAAAACTGGGAACTTTGACAAAGAGCACCCATACATTTTTCAGCATCGGTTAAGATAATAACACAGACTACATTTCTCAACATCGGTCTTCGGACTATAACAAAGACTATCCAAACATATAGGAGTATATACAAAGCACGAGGACACAATTTGTCAGCAACACTATCACAAACCATATGTCCATACTGTATAAAGCAGTTCGGCAGGAAAATAAGTGCCCTTAAAATATAGCAGCTTCACTCCAAAAGAACCCCTCCTCAACTTAAAAATAAGAAGGTATCTACAAACAATTAAGATTCCACATTATTTCCAGAAAGCTTCTGAGTAACTCAGGGTACTGAAGTTCAAACTGTAGATTATGAACGTCGTGCCAGTGGAAAACTTCATCCAATGCAAGGAGTCAGCTTGTAGGCAGGGAAAACCATCTTGATTGCACACTTTCTTAGCTTGTACTTGTGAAGCAACATACATATTTGAGAAGAACCATAACAAAGACAAGGCAAAAACCAAGTCATCCAGTTTTATCCTGTGTAAGCATATTATACAGCAAAGTAGATAAGAAACAAATCCAAGTGCACGCATTGGTTATTGATTCTCACCCAGTAATTTAACTTTTAGAAGAACAAGCCTATGCATTGGTAATTGATTCTCACCCAGTAATTTTACGGCACATTATTACTCTGTAATAGATATCATAGCACAAACAAAGATTATGTACATTGACTATAACAAAATCTATTAAATTATCTTCGCTTCCATACTTCAGAGTTAGGCACAATGATATTCCACGGTTCCACCTGCTATGGCGACTGACAAAGAGAAGGTAAGGTGCCCCCTTGAAGTATACAGTGAAGATTAGCTAATAGTTCAACTGATACTATGCCACAAGCACAAGCGAAAGGGCAGTAAGGAGCAAACAGAACCCTTAGAGAATGTAACTGTTATCATGTCAAGTAGAAAAAGAGCATTAAGTATGATGTGCATAGATTAGCTTCCCTAAATATCCTACTATGTATTACTAATGATACTTCTTTTCTAAATGCATGTCAAGAAGTCCAAGTGACCACCTATAAGCAACATGGTCATGAAATCTAGATATGCTGATCTCCCGCCCCGTCAACATTTATGTTCTGCAGAACAGGATAGCAAATTTAAAAACTATTAAAATCCAATGACCACAGTACTCACTATGTCACTAACAAAAATGCACATTGAAAGTGCAACCGAGTTTGCCTGGAAATCATTGTGCTGTTACTGTTTTAAAATATTGATAACAAAAAATCCCTCAAATAAGCTAATATTGTGTTGAAATGGATATGTAGATTCGGTTATTAAATTTAGTCATCAGAGCTTATATGATACATTGTCAAGATTGGTAATATAGACTGACTCAGAGTGAAATAAGTGTGTAACCCAAACCCAAAATATGGGGTATATATTGAGCATCAGGTGATTTCTAGCATACTATGCCAATTCGTCTCTATATTTTTTTTCCAATGATTTTTTATAGCTCATCTCAGAGCGAAATAAGTGTGTAACCCAAACCCAAAATACGGGGTATTGAGTATCGGGTGATTTCTAGCATACTGACGAATTCATCTCTATATTATTTTTCCAATGATTTTTTTATAGCTCAGAAACTGACAGTGTTTCTTGTTTTACTGATAGCTCTGGCAAAGGGAGGCAGCAAGCTTGAGGCAACAACTGCACAACTTGCAAGAAAGCCACAAGTATGATCTTCCAACTGATTCTGCAATAAAAAGACATAATCATCAGTATAAAGTTTCCATGCCTCAGGGAATTTTATAGAATGTCAAAAACAAAATGAAACATTCCATTCAGCGAAGATGAGGAAAAATATATGATCAATGAAATCGCTGTAGGCAATTAATGGGGGAGGAGCTTTCTGGCCTAGGTGTGAGGGACCTCCAAAGCTTAGAGAATCGCCTTGAGATGAGCCTACGTAACGTCAGAATGAGGAAGGTCATATTTGTTTCGTATCAACTTTTTGTTTCTTTGTTCAGTTCAAACTAATGTGCAGTGAACATCTATCGAACAGGAATATCTTCTGAAAAGTGAAATTGAAGAGTTACACAAGAAGGTTAGGCCCTACAACCACTGCCCTTTATTATTTCAAACAAATACTCAATGAGCATGGAAGCTTCTGACACCTCTATTTATATTGATGGTTTAATAGGGTAGCCTAATTCACCAGGAAAACATGGAACTCTGTAGAAAAGTGAATATCATGTCACAACAAAAGTTAGAACTACACAAAAAGGTTTGATAGACGAGTTTTTGTGCAGAAATTTTATTGATGTGAGAATTCAGTGTCAGAATAAAGCTAAATGACTTAATTTCAGATCCGGGCCAGTGAACAAAGAGGTATTGTTGATGCAAACAAAAGCCCTAGCACTTCCTACAGCTTTGGTGTAGCACAAGATGCAGATGTCCCTGCTAATCATGAACTGATCCAGTCACCACGCAAAGAGGGAGCACAACTCGAAGGAGGGGCTCCAGAACTGGGGTAATTCTTTTCTAGAATACAAAAAATACATTACTTCTAGAAGTATGAAGATGGTTAATGGGGAAATATGCTTTAATATGTAGCAGAATTCAGCTGCACTAAGAAGATGCAGTACAAGCTGGACGATATCATGATGTTCTACAAATTTGAGCATTCGATGCAGAGAACTTTGGTTGCTATGAGTATTTAGTGCAATGTAACAGTTGAGAGAGAAATAATTTATGTACAGACTAAAGATTGGACCAGTCATGTGAGCTGAGTCTGAGCCTCTGCTGTATTGATAATGCAACCTATTGGTTATTGTAATGATTAATATATGCCATTGATTTTGAAGACAGTTCTACAGTAAAACACAATATCAAGTTAACAGTATGTAGTGGCTGCTGGGGATGGTATCCGATCCAGCCTTTCGACCCTCCCCTACCCATGGAGTACAACTAGCAATCTATCATTAAGATTAGGAATCAATGTTCTCCCAACTTAGTTCCTAAAAGACAAAATTCGAACACCAGATACGTCATGCAAATGCCAACCTACACATATTCCGTGCACCCAGTAAAATAATTCTAACATCAATTTTGCTCCAGTGCCCATGGATTCTATTCTATTCTCAACATTACAGATATGGTTGATAATTCAAATCGTGGTTTCAAGTTTTCAACCATTACTTAAGGCCCTTTTTTCTGTTTGAAAGGATTAACACAGTGACAGATTCGAGATAGGCTCGTTGGTTCACATACATCTTAGTGGCTGTTAATAGGGGTACTTTGTGCATTCGTGCTAGAAAGTACTCGTCAGTTCAACGAAGCATGTTCTATCCTATTGGCTAATCTTGGACAGTATGCGAGGCTAGAACTTAATCTGCCAATCAAGATTTTATCGTGTTATTTCAACATTGATGCTACCAATGGATTTCAGAAGAAATTCATGTGGAATACCAGAATATTTTACTCGCCAGAAGTAAAGTTGTGGTTCCTTGATAGAATGATAGCAACCAGTGGTAATGATTGTATCATATTAAGGACGTTGAACTCTCCGTTCTTCTGAAGTTGATGCTATATACCTTCTACCGAAGCCAAGGAGTGGGTGGCTTTGACCATTAGTTTTAAATATATATTTAACAAAAAAATTGTGATAAAGCTTTTGTAAGGTCAAACAAGATTCTTCCTTTTTTAAAAAAATCATAATAGCACACAATTTTATAAGTTAGTCCAAAAAAATGTTCAAGTCTCTATCATGACCAATGGGTTAGGATCCGAGCAGAAAGCTTGGGTACAAAGAATCTAAAGCATCAAATTAAAGGGAACGGAGAACGTAGGTGTGTAGATTTGCTTTCAAATTTATGCTTACTAAATCCCATTTAGATGTAGGAAATCCTTTTGTTCTAGTTGAACATGACTTCAAGTGGATAAGGAAACGACGATGGATTTCATTTCTTATAATTTGGCAAACATGGCCTAGTATGCGATCAAATAATGTACAAATCCTCAGCTTCTCAGAAATTTACAAAGGGAGACATGTCCATGAAAGTGCATTTTAGAGCCAAAGCCACAAAGATATTAACGCAGCAAATTTTGGCCAGCTCTCTAGGCATACAAGCTAAAGCAGACCATTTTCTGGAAGAATAGCTTGAAGAACACAAAAGCAAATTAATACAGCTTCAGATTAACTCTTTGAGTCGGTGTCTTACTTGTGACTTCCTTGCAAATAATGCAGTTCCTGCCTCATGCTTGGTGCCTCCACATGCGATAAGCCAATGTGGACTAACTGCATTTAACTAATGTCAGAACAATCGGCAACCCATACCCATGTTAATTGCTTGAGAAAATTACGCCGACAATGAAACAACATATAAAGAGTGACAAGACTGCATCGCCGTTACTTCTAATAAAAAATGGCATCCTCATTCTAACAGATTTTTTTTCTTCTAAGAATTCACAGGGTGCATTTAGCTAAGTACTGCACAAACTAATGTATCATCATCGAATTTGATACGTTTGACTCTTTCAACTGTCAGAAAAGCAAAATAATTTGAAATGGGTCCGTTTGATGGGAGAGCAACTGATTCGGCTTTTCAAAAGTAAAATTGCAAGCAGCGAAACATATCAGGAACTATGACTTGGTTGGAAGATCAAAAACTCGGTTCCATCTAATCGACCCAACTAAAGGAACTTGGTAAATCAGTTAAAAATGCCCTTCGAACTACTCACAGCTACAATCATCCCAAACTGAGGTCCATACGGAAATCAATCCACTCACCACACAGAACCAAATCGCGGATCTGTCATCCGAGCATGACCTCGCGATGACCGAAAAGAAAAACACATCACCCATGAAATAAGAGCAGGAAACGGCGTCCAGATCCATCTACTAAAAGAGAAAGAGGAAGAAGTAAAGCAACTTGCAGAAACTTCGCATACCTCGAAAAAATCTGCGTAACATCCACCATCACCGACCAGTGAGCAGCGGGCTGCGTGCGAGTGCCGTTGTGCTGATGACGCCGGCTTTTATAGCGGGGGAGCGGCGGCGAAGTGTCTAGAAGCATCGAAACCGAATCGATGGATCTAGAAGGCCAAGTGGAGATAGGAAAAGCGGGGAAGCGATGCAACGGGATTGGCCGGCTTTAGAGCGGAAGGAGGGAAGGGAGGGGATTAGCGGGTGATTAGAGAGGGATTAAGGACGATCAGGATAATTAATCGCGGCCCTGGAGAAGATAGTGGCTGCGGAGGCGGCCACGTCGACGTCGGATGATTTTAAACGGAACAGGTGTCGGGAGTGGAGCTTGAGCTGCGTGCTCGGCCCAATCAGCTTTCCGCTTTTTATATCGTGGTCCCCGACCTTCGTGACAGCGAAAGTTCAGTGGAGTGGCCTGGGAACCTCGAAAGTTCTAGAACTCGCCTATGGTTTTCGAATTTGTGCAATTAGAAAGTACCGTAGTCCAATGGCACGCCGGATGTCTGGTAGTTTAGCCACTTGCGTTGTACGGTAGATCATTTCCGATCATCGTTTCAAAAAAAAAAATCCGATCGTCGTATAGGGGAGGAAATGATCGGATTTATTTTTTCATGGAAATGATCAGAATTTTACTACAGGGGAGGAAATTCCATGTAAAAAGTTAGAGTAAATTCTAGGGGAAGAAACTACAATATTCGGTATTGGTTGTAGAGAACTTTAAATAAATTGATGTTTGGTTATGATGACCTCAATTTGATATTCCACCTATATAGATGCACATATTCATCTCTTTTCATGCTAGCATTGTATGTGGACAAATTAAACGGAAAATAACCGCGATAACCAGGTATTTGTTCCAAAGTCTCAAACGATATTTCACAACACTATTCTGTGACACTCGGTGGGGCTCTTGAAGTAGAAGGCATTTTTCATGCAAGGAACCGCTGTCCGTCGTTTATTGATTTTGCGTACTTGTTGTCCAATGGTCTACTCTACTACGATCGTTAGGTGATCCACACGACAGGAAACGAAAATTGTTAGGTGATAATGTGAAACCGAAAATTGCTTCTTCTTTTTTTTGGCTCGGCAACGCGTATATGACTGGGTCTCTCCACTATCTCACCAGCTATAGCTACTGTGGTGTCATTCCGTTCCCGGCTACACTTTTCGAGACCAGTGCAAGCGTGCAACATGCAAGATCATCTGCTTGTGCGCGTGCGTCATGGCAACGAACCGCAGAGAATCTCCAAGGGCTACTGCTGAGCTCTCACTTGAATCTGAGCCTACGTCGTCTCCGTGGGCTACACAACACAGTCCGCCCAACAAGAACAACTGCAAACGGTGGGCTACTGCTGAGCTCTCATTTGAGAGGAATCTGGGCTTACACTTTGCCATTGCACTGCACGGGCTGCGACGCCACCTCAAGAAACGGGGGGCAATGGCCCGTTACTGCAGGAGTGCATGTGATTTTTTTCCGTGGACGCACACTATAGTGAGCTTTCCACTTGCGCATGTCTCCAAATCAAGATAATCCAGCACCCAATAACTTGTCGCCCTCCACAGCTGTAGTGTGGTATTTTGACCACCCTGTGTTCCCTCGGGGTCAGGGCTATGGTCCATGCGGAACGAAAACAAAGGAAAAACCTCATCCAAACGGCATTGAGATTAACAAACGAAGTCATCAATCATCGCCGATCGAGCATGCACAGACGTTGGCGTCTGGACAAACACTTGCCTCGGAGACAGGGGCAGCTACGAGAACGCGGGTTGTGTCAGTCTGATGAGGTTTGCGTGGATAAGTAGGTCGTACGTGATGCCACGGTCGCAAAGGCGCGCGTGAGATCTACATGATCAAGCTCAAGTTGGAATATAAGTTACTGGTGGGCATATAGCGGGTCTGAAGTGTGGACGTTTACTAATCTGAATCTGATCGTCGACAAAACCTTTTTTTTTTTGCGGAAAATCATCGACGAAACTTTACCAAGCAGGTAGCAATAATAAGACTTCGCGTCCACGGCAAGGCATACTCCAGATGATGGATATTCATGAGGGCTCCATTGACAATGTGTTGTCCCTGACAAAGCTCCATCTGCACGAGAGAAAACTTTTGCAAGTGGTACCGTTCAACGTCCATCTGCTTACGAGCCACTTATTAGAGAGATCGAGATGGAGAAGCGTATAGACATGTTTCCGACTGACACTGAAGATTTTGCTTCAGACCGAGCTGACCCGCAAGGCCTGAAACTCTTTAGCTCCAAAACGATGGCCTGCACCGCACGCGCCGCGAACAGTCTAGCAAGCCATGCGGCCATGGAGTGTCTGTAGCACCTACGACACAGGCATATTTTACATCTCGGAGAGCTCAGCCTTTTTGTTCTGTTCTTGCGCTCCATCGATCCCGGCCACCGACTAGCCTCATTTTAGCGCAGTCGCCAAGGCACCACCAAACACTGCCCGGGGCGCGAGTCACCAAGGCACCACCAAACACTAGCCCTCATTTTAGCGTAGACGCGCCCACTCCACTCGCCGCCTCGTCGGCTCGTCGCATCCTGCCTCGCCCGCGGCGAAACGCGCTATAAAAAGCCACGCCTCTTGTGTGCAACAGTGCAAGTGCAACCAAGCTGCTGGTTCTGCTCGATCGTCACTGACAAGCTAGGTGTACTACCAGCTCGTACGTGATGGCTCAGGGAAGAGGCAGTGCGAGCCGCGGTGGCGTTCTCGCCGCGGCGCTTTTGGTTGGTTTTCTCGTGATGATGCTGAGCGCGCCGCCGGTGGCCGAGGCGGCGGCGAACC
>LAPY01000305.1:196194-216968 GCA_000970635.1 Eragrostis tef | reverse complement strand
TGGGAGGAGGCGGGCGGCTGGCCACCACGCTCGTCGGGTTGGATGAGGCGCTGGGCGGAGGAATTCCCTTGGGGAAGCTCACTGAGGTCGTTGGGCCGTCAGGCATTGGCAAAACGCAGGTGACCTTCTGGTTTTGGATCGGTGTTTGCACTGAATTTCCTCACCGCTTACTGTTAGTGTTTCTGTGAGGAAAATACGCTACGCTACCTATGTGGGCACCATGTGTTTGTGATTATGTACCAACCATGTGTCTGGGTGACCGCATTACCTGTGCAATTTCTCGCGCACCAATACAGCAAGGAAATGAACCTTCTGTATCATAAATGTTAAATGTATGATGATGTGGTGCCGCATTACAGTTTGCTGCGTTGTGATTCCAGTGACTTTGGACCTCTTCACTGAAGCTCCCGCTCAATTGTCATTTTCATACTGAAATATTTTCGTTCGGCTTTCCTTAGTCATTGCAATTCCATAGGCATTCACTGGGTTTACCCATCCAAAGTTAAATTGATCACGCTCCAATTGTTTTTATATTGTTTCATCTTGAAGAACCACAAGCATCTTAAACTGACTAGTCCTGCGTTATGCGGTATGGTCTGCTGTTTAGTTCTGTTGTTTTCCCCCTTTGTATGTTTATCAATTTGTAAGTTACGATTTTGCTCTCACTGCAGTTCTGCCTTAAGCTTGCATTGCTAGCAGCATTACCGGAATGCTATGGAGGTTTAAATGGCCGAGTTGTGTATATTGATACGGAATCAAAGTTCTCTTCAAGGAGGTAACTGAACTTTCTGATTACTGCTTACTATTTCAAGTATTTATTTTAGAAATACCTTTAATTAACCTTCTTATGTATCATTGATATGTTGCAGGATGATTGAGATCGGTCAGAATAGCTTTCCTCAAATATTCCGACAAGAAGGTTTGGCACAAAAGGTTCTCAAACTTCATCTTCTATAGTCCAGTTTTTATGCATGAGAATCTTAGTTTGGGAAGTCTTTCAGTTTGTACTTTGTTCCCAGGATACTCTTGGCTACTGCTTCATGTTCTTATATCTGCAGATGGCTGGGAGGATCTTGGTGATGAGGCCAACATCATTAGCTGATTTCACCAACAGGTTAGCTGTTCTTGAAATCAATGAACTTAATAGCAAACATTCTTTATTCAGTCGATAAATCAACCAGCAATGGAAATATGTTTTTAGGATATTTCTAGTTATTAGGCACAACGGATTGAAAGTTTATCAATTTTTAATTTGGCTTTAGTACCATGTTGAACATGCAGATCTAATCTTCCCAGTCTAGTGCAGTCCTAGTTTGAGTCCTGTCATTTAAGTATATGCCCCTCACCTTTATGTACAGAAAGATCAATATCTATACAAAGTCCAATTTTTTTGGGGATCTCTTTTTGTTCTTGACAGTTTGGAACAGATGAAGGTGACTCTGCTTCAACATGATGTGAAGTTACTCCTTGTTGATAGCATGGCTGCTCTTACATCATTGTAAGCTAGGAATGCAAAATTTCTTTGTCTAATTCTTTTTTGCAGAATATATAAACTGTTGTATAGTTTACAGGATGCACTGTCTTTTTTGTAGAATTTTTTTTCTTGGGACCAGATTGTTAGAAGATCCAATTAATTGAAGAATGGTTTAAGTTACCTCCAAGGATCCAACAATAAAATAAACTTTGAATGTCAATCAACTAATAAAAATGGTATGATTTTAGGTTTTTAATTCGTTATTGCTACAGCAGACAAGGGCCATGGCGTTAGTGGGCTAGTGTTTGTGCTATCTCGCACTTGTCAAGTCAGTTGTAGTGGCCTGTCACACCTCCTATTCAGTGTCTGTGTTTTGTTTTAGATCGAGACATGTGAGTACGCTTCAGGTTTCTGTATGATCTTGTTATTAGGTTAAGTTCTTACTTTATTAAGTAGCTAAATAATTATGTTATTAGCTGAAAGAAAGTTAATCCTTCTATCATGTATGCAACAGGGAGAATGAAAAAGCTACAGCTGGTTGCAGACAGCACCCTCTAAGATGGGCCCTTTCTTTTCTTAAGTTGGTTTCCCAGCCTCTTAGAATCCATAGTATTGTATCTATATTGTTTTAGTTTACGAATATTTATCCTGTCAAAATAACTTTGATTTCCTTTCCTCTTATTTCTTTCTTTACTTGAACAGGTCTATAGCTGAGTTCTCAAGAATTCCAGTTGTAGTTACAAACCAAGTACGCAGTCAAAGTAATGATGATGGTCACCATTTTTCGTTTGAAGGTTTGGACTTCCCTCTGATAAAAGCAATGTTCTGTGCAGTTTGTTTTTGACTGGACTAAAGCACTTTTATAAATCATCTGCAGTTGATGGGAAGGATGATACTAATTGTGCCGAAAGGTTTGATTCTCATCTTGTTGCTGCTCTAGGCGTCCAGTGGGCTCATGCTGTTACTATCCGTCTAGTCTTTGAGTCTCATTCAGGTTTGTCTTGATATTTATCTAATTACAAAAGGGAACCTGTGTGCTCTTTTTCATTAACCATTGACTGATTGTGGTATATCGGTACCTATTTAGATAATAAGAATGCTGGGATCTTCATATTTGTTTCAACCAGTTTGATATGCTCCATGTCTATATACTAAAATTATTACTCTTAACTTTGATTGCCAATATTGTCTACTTATGGTTATTCTTTGCCATGTTATTTTTTCTTAGAACTTACCTGCATTTGAGTTTTGATCTGTCATCTATTCTCTACTAAAATGAAAGATCTATAGCAGAGTAATATTGTTCAAGTAAAGAAATAAATATTACCGGAATGCTATGTAGGAACTTTAAAAATGCATTGGTTTTTATCTAGAAAAATAATAATACGGTAGATGTTGAAATTGAGTGGAACATACTACATCATAATATGATAAATTGATGTCAATCGTGGTACAGTATGGTAGGACATGAATATACATAGCCACTAGCTCTGAAAGAAATTTTGAACCATTTTCATGATGCTTAATCTTCTTCACATCAATTAATGAAGGCATGTAATATGCACATAGGCTCACTAAAATATTCCAGTATTCGTATTATGTTTTGCCTCCGTCCCTTTAGGTTGTACAACCAATTAGCAGTTTCACTTCCATCCTTGTCTAATTCTAGCTGAAGTAACTGTAAAATGCACTCTCCGCAGGCCACAGGTTCATCAAAGTGGCAAAATCACCTATGTCTCCAGCAGTAGCATTTCCATTCACTGTTGAGTCATCAGGTATTACATTACTAAGTGATGAAGGCATTGATGTGACAGGTCCTGACATAACCTCAATTCGTTGTCAAGGTACAATCTATATGATTTGCAGATAACGAGCTTTAAACTTTCAAACCTCCTGTTATTTGTCCTTCTAACACAGATATATCTCCAGGGCAAAATATTCTGGCTCGATAACAGTTTGACTGCTACTATATCTACAACTGGATAGGTCATAGGTGTAACCCCGTGCTCCCTGTTGTTAAATTTTGGTGCACTCTCCTTCAAGTTCATGCATGAGTAGTCTTGCATATGTACCTTGTAAAAGATGAGAGATTGAGCTATTATTACATCTATAAAAGTGCTTAAAGGTGGCTTTGCAAGTGTTTGGTTGGAGCAATCTTGTACGAGTTTCCGAACATAAGGTTTTGGGATGAACAAATGAGGATAACCAGGATGTTCAGAAGCATTGAAGACTGGATCCACGATCTGTCTGGCATATCCTACTGTCACAGGCAGAAAACTGATAGCAAAGGCACAATAGTTGCACATGGGCTCATTTCGTTCACATGGGCTCATTTTGTTTACATGGGCTCATTTCGTTTGCTGGTTGGGTTATTTTGTTGAGTTCCTTGTCTTTCTGACTTTCAGCACTGAACTGTCTATTTATTCAGGTGAATATACAATTATTATTGTTCTGTATGTGCTTATTGACAAACGATAACAAATAAGTACCATTCCTAAATATCTCCAACTTAGCTGTTTTCTTTCATTGCAAGCGTCAGAGGTTGGTAGCAACATGATTAACTCCTGTGATGATCTGGTTGAGTTTGCACTTGAAACTGTATAGTATAAATATTTACCTGCATGGGGTCAAACTTACTAGACGTGGAAGTGGATGTTATGGTTACTCTTTTGTTCTGTTAGTGAGAGGGTACCGCTGCTGCTGTCTACTCTATTCCGCATAAAAAATTGATAATTATTGCAACCTTTGTTCTTATGATTCTGCCCTCTCGCAATTCTTAATTTATCTAAAAAGATCATTCTTTGTGAATAAACTTATTTCTGACCTTTTATTTTGCAGATTTTCATCTTAATATAAGGCTCGTGTTCGAACAGATGAGTGGTTTTCTTCAAGGAAGACATGAAGAGCTGGTATCCCTGCAGGTTACACTTCGTCCCAAATATATTTTTTGTTTTATTATAGCTTGAACAAGATAAATTGGTATTATCAAGGGAAGTATCAGACAACACCTAAGTATAAAATGTTATTCAGAAAGCTTACTCACCCTGTTGCGATGGGGAGAAAGAATCATGGATACCTGCACCCTCTTTGCATTAAGGTTGAGGACACAGGTACATTCTGACAAGGGTGTGTCACATATCCATATATGCATACACTATGAATACGAATGCAAACGCTTTCCAACTAAACATGATGAATTTGTCTCCAAATCTTAAGCTGAGCAATATTCGTGAAACAAAACATTTTTCTTCGGACGACAGGGAGATGATACCTACAAGTAACCAGTTCAACACTTCAGATGGCTTTTATAAGATATTCATTAATTATAAAAAAATGCTAGTAAACCATCATGCGATGCTCAATGCTAGAGAAATGACAACCATGCACTAGACCAATACTACCTTAATATAGTTTGTGTACTTATTGTAGAAGGTGAAAGCAATAGTTGCTTCTTCTGACTAACATATTTATTCTGTAAGTTATTATTTTCCATCTTTAGTGCTATTGTTCTCAGTCCTAGAATTTGTTCAAGGTGCCACAGGTTAACTAATGAGTTTTGAATTATCTTGATTGAAGAAAATTTTACTGTCTGTGTGTTTCATATGCTTGACTCTCTACCTGGTCCGTTTTTGTAAAAAACAAAAAAACGTATGTAATCTTATATAATCTGTGACCGGACATTTAATATTACACTGGCCTGTTTTATCTGGTAGTAGTGGACTTTCTAAGAACGGATATCAATCCTCCACGTCTTGGGATACCATTTTTTATACCTTTATAACCTCGTATGGTGTGTGCGCCACATTATCCCCCTTTCTGTTTTCCACCCATAGAAAAGAATAGTGGCAAAGCCCGCAGAAGCCACCTTGTGGGCTCCTTTCCTAATAAAATTCTCAACTATCACCAAATCTAGTGAATTGTTTGAATCCCTAGCTTTTGTTTATTTCAACCCAGGAGTTTCTCATCTGGAGTGGGCATCCTAACTAATCATCTGAAAAGAAACCAGTTCATATGGGAAACTTTTTTGCACATTGGGCCTCTAACAAGCTAGCATATGCTGGAGATTAGTGTTTTACGTATTGCATAGTGTTTGCTTTGGGGAGGTTACAGAAACGAACTAGGTTCTAGGGGAACTAATTGAGGCGAAGCAACTGAACTGTCTTGAGTAGACAGGAAGAATCACTTTACCGGGTGTTGATTGCTTGGCAATTTTACTAAAAGTCCAATGCTTCCTTTTGGTTTGATTTTGATGGAATGCTATTAGGATCACTTTTGTAAGGATTTATCTAATTGGACAAAAGTGGTGCATCTAGAAGCACCAAGTTTGAGCATGGGGCTGATGGGTCATGCACAGTACCGAGAAATAATTTGCACCTGATATTGCAAGGACCGAGAAATAATTTGCACCTGATCAAGCTCATACATCGGCTGCACTGCCCTGACTCATCCTCCTGGGCTGCATGGGTGCATGAAATTCAGACATCGTCACAATGGAAGGCAGCCTGGCAGGTGACCACTGGGAAGCCCTGCGACACTTATTACCGGCATACCGAGAGCTCACCTCAGTTCAGCTTGGAGTTGGAAGCCGCACCTCCTTCTGGAAAGATGATTGGCATGGCCATGGCCGGCTCGAGGACATCTTCCCTGCACTATTCAGCCACACCACCAAGCCTGACATCAGTGTGCAGCGGCTTTTGGCGGAAGGAATACACACCAAGCTTGTGCCGCGTCTTACACAAGCTGCCACCATCGAACTTGCTGAACTCACTGCTCTACTGCAAGATGTTCAGCTAACTGACAGGCCCGACGTCCGCATCAGTCCGCTACTTGACTCTGAGGACAAACTGCACACTGCACCCCTGTACCAACTGCTTCTCTGCGGTACTGAATCCGGAAGCGACTTCGCACAGTTTGTGTGGAAGAACAAGGCACCACCCAAGGTTCAGTTCTTTGCCTGGCTACTCGTTCAAGGAAGGATCCAATGCAAAACCAACCTCCTCATGAAGAACATTGTCGATGACGACAACTGTGACATCTGTGGACAGCCGCATGAGACGCCTGATCATCTCATTCTTCATTGTGCTTTTGTGCAACAATTCTGGCAGCGACTCGGCTTCACCATAGACAGTGACTCCACCGTCTCAGCTCTCTGGGATTTACCTCGGCCTGATGCAGTCCCTCTGCTACACTACCAGTGCTTCATTCAGTTATGCAGCTGGCAAGTTTGGAAGCACCGAAATGAGGTTGTTTTCAGACATGAAACTCCTCTTCAGCGTCTCCTAGCAGCCTGCAAAGAGGAAGCTTTCCTCTGGCGATGTAGGCTACCCCGTTTTGATGTACATGTATCTGAAACCTGGTGCAACTTGTTTAGTTCAAGTATGTAGTACTCCCAAGCAAATCCCTTGTACTCTCTTCACACAATGTAACGGGCTGTATTTTGGCCACCCATTATTATTAATGGAATCAGGTGGGGATCCTCTCCCCCCCCGTTGACAGTCAAAAAAAAAAAGGACCGAACAACTTATTCTTCACATGCTCACTATATGTGCTAGTGCGTTTCCACATTTGATGATTTGGTATATGAATAATAACTCTTGTCGCTGCTATTTGAGGGCATAGGCTTTAGTAGGGCATCTAAAGAACATTAGATCGCACAAAGACTGGGTTATATCTAGAAATAACCTTTGCTCATGTGGAAGCAGATTCATTTAGTGGGGCGTCGTCTAATCGAAAACACCGGGGTCTAGGTGCAGAGTTCGGTATTTGACCATGTTCTCATGTCTGATGATGCAGTTTAAACTTTTAACTAACTGGGCGTGGCCCCCATCTTGCACTTAGGTTAATTGGTTCTGTGATGAGTCAGCTTAATCACTTTACCTTTAAGCTGGTACAGTTGGCTTGCTTTCGTCCGAGACCTAAACATAGTATGATGGTACAAAAGAATAAAGGAAAAGCGTTACCCAGTTTGTAACCTAGGAGAGTAGGGGTCAAACAATGGTGTCTACCTGTTTGGCAGCCCGGCATTCGCTATTGGTTGCAGGGTCCAAGGTTTGCAAGGAGGCTGAGAGCCTAGCTAACAAGTGCCTGAGAGCGAAATGTGAACCAATTAGATTGGGTTGTTGAAGAGGAGCTAGGACCATCCATAGGTAACTCCTTTTTCCACAAGAGTAGGTGTTACAAGTACACACCTGCATGATTCATCAGTTGCATCTCCCAGCTGCTTCCCTTACCTTATCCGTGCGGTCCTGTTGATAGCTCTGGGGACTGGGCGGGTTGGATTTGTGCAACCGGGGACCTTCCCCGCCATGCTAGAAAGGAGATCATCTGCAAGTTGCAACCCAGTAACCTGATTGCCTAAGCAAGTGCCTTTGTTGCACCACAATGTTGGTCGCCCAGTTGAAGGTATCCTCTTTATTTAATCACCCAAGTGTGCATTTAAGCATACCTACTATTTTCGACAGGTATATATGGCTACTAAAGTACAGGCAATAGCACCTTTCGAATAATGTATCGTTACATGGTTGTTTCTGAAGTGTCATCTCTATTGGTTTAATTAGTAATCCCTAGAAAAGCATCTAGAATTAACCACTGAAAATTATTTCCGGGTGGACATGATGAAGTGACATACAAACCATAATATCCTCAAACAAGCCATTAAACCCGCATAACCTTCTGATTAGTTGAGCAAGTGGCATCGATTAGTCAGCTGTTTATTTTGGGTTGTAAAGTAAGCTAGGGACATACGTGATTGATTTGTTGTGTGGGGGCTATTTCAAAAGCGTTGTTTCCCCCTCTTCGATTTGATGTCTTCCTATCTAATCTGATTGGTGGACGAAAAGGGTAGGCATCCTAGTGGCTGCCCACTTGCCCTTTGTCTTTGCATCCTACTGTGTCGGCACTACCATTTATGGTTACTATTGTTTGCATCTACGTTTGCTGACTGCCAAATCAAATGTCACAGAAATCACATAGGTACACATTGTAAATAATGGGCTTCTTTTGTGTCAAGTTACTTTGCATGGACTCTTGTAATTATTAACCGGTTAATTCAAATGAGAAATGGGCTAGCTACTAATAGATTCTAATTCATTTTAAATTTCCGGATACCTTGAATTTCTTTGATGATGATTGCTAATTTTCAACTGAGTGGGTCAGTTTGAATGGTTCGTGTGAGTGTGCCGCGTGTGCCTCGTGAATAGGACGTGAAAGGAGGATAGGAATCAGATCTGATGTGTCTCCTCTTTTTCTTGATAGCCATCATGCCTTCTCCACTATAGAGCGTGTGTCGAATACCGTTGTCACTACCTCAACCAGAACTCCCCTGTACAATCTCATGCATTTACCTGTAAAGCTTGTGCTCTTCCGTGAACCTTTCCTGGTATTATATTTCATTTCCCTAGTTCATGGTACCTAGACCACCGCAATCAACGATTATGAGTTCCATGGCAGCTGGGAAAAAAAGAGAATATATTTGCTTCTTGTAGCAGTAGGCTGACTTGTAGTCACCACCATAGTATTAGTAGTATTCAGGATTGGGCATTGCAGCTAGGTTGTCGGCGAACACCTGTAAGTAAAGCTGCATCATCATCATAATATTCATCATGCACCAATAATAACATTACATAGCAATCGCCACAGATCAAGCTACAGTACAGTAGCAGATCCTCGTAAGATATGGGAGTGCTTGCGGCTTAGCTGTCATGCAGTCATAGGTTGTTGGTCCCTTGCCAAGTTGCATCGCGAGGCTATTATAGGTAAACCTGTCATCACTCGTGGTGGACCACGGCGACAGATTGCACAGTTTGCCCCCCCTGGCTGCCTCCTGGTGCGACCCAAGGGCCAAACCCGTGTGCTGCGGTTGAACACACGAAAGCGATGTCAAAGTTTTCTTCTCCGTCAATTTGGGTTAAGAAAATATAGTAAGATAAGATAGCGAAGGGAGAGGGGGAAATGATGGGCGCCACGGAAACCATTGTGCGTGTGTGTGAGCTCCTAGGTTTTCCAAATGCAGGGGCTTGCTCCCAAGAGAGGCAAGTGGACGCGAAATTCTTTTAATCGTTGCCTCGGCTTGCTCGTTGTCTCATGTTGCCAGCCCTTTTGTGATATTTTATACAGTGTGGTTGTGGCTTGGCAAGCTGTGCGTGTACTCGATCAGCATATTCTTCGCCGTCATCTTTGTTTTATATTTGACAAGTTGTAGCGTATGAATTGATCGGTGTGGTGGGGATGCAACTTGCAGGCCATAATATCCTCGGCTTCCTAGAAGATTGGCGTGCGTTGCAGATTGCAGCAATCCTTGTACCACCAGAGATGCTAACCCCTGCGGCAACGAGCCAATTTGACCACGGGACCGCCAGCGCAGGGTGGACGCAACGTAAGAGCGGCTCCCCTAACCTCCTTTTTCTAAGTACGCATGCTTCTCAGGATTCGTTAAGAAATTGATAAACATGCAACCTGCAGCCCGTATATGCACTTGTTTATAGTGGTGCTGCTGTACCCTTGCGTTGGTTTTCGCGAACGATCGAGGTTCCTGATTCATTAAGATCAAGGGAGTTGAATCTGGACATTCGAGATGCAAACCCGCAAGCCTCTAAATTAGTTTTTGTGACCGTTGGAGTATAACTGAAACTCTGTTCTGCTATTTCAATTATGGAAGCATTTCAAAATGTTTCCTGCTTAGAGAATCATCAAATCATAAGTAAGGCAGTAAACTGGGAGGTTTGTTAGGGGAATGAGTTCCAAAACAAATTATGTAGTACTCCCGGTTGTCAACCTAGTAAGCCCCGGGTCATCGCGTTTAGATGCGAACGGTCTGCCGTCTGCGGGGGCGGTAAAAGTTTGCGGTAGTAGTAGTGAGGAGCGTCACTGTCTCACCGAGGGGTGGAAGAAGATGGTAGAAGCAAACAGTTTATTGACTTAACGCCCGCACGTTCCGGATCGGGCCAACCTGTCCACACGTAGGGGACGAGGACGAGGAGAGAGGAGGAATCATTAAAAAACACAAGTACGGTGGGCCCCGTTCTTACGGCCTCTCGCCATTGGTCCATGCCACGGACACGAATAATTGCAACAGGTCGTTGTCGTAGCTTCACCGGAAGTAGCCGGTGGCTGCTTTCCGGACTCGGAAGGAAGGGAATACGAGGATCCACCAACGAATGGCGTGGTCTGAGGTTTACCGATTACCAGATCGGGCCAAGCACGGAACGGGTAGCTGTGATTTTTTTTTTCCCCTTCTTGTTCTTTGTTTTGTTACACTCGATTGAGACCTTTAGTTTTTATGTTTTCGCATCTCTCTCGTTT
Source organism: Eragrostis tef (assembly GCA_000970635.1). Lineage (NCBI taxonomy): Eukaryota > Viridiplantae > Streptophyta > Magnoliopsida > Poales > Poaceae > Eragrostis > Eragrostis tef. The sequence continues at coordinate 206,194 of LAPY01000305.1, read as the reverse complement.
TGGTCCCTGTTGACGCGAAGATGGGTGTCGGCATTGTATTCTGCCCGAATTTCCATCCAGAGGGGGCCTACTGGAATTTTCAAAATATTTTTTGGAGGGGCCTACTGGAATTGGTCTCACTTGTAGCTGTCTTTTCGAGACTGTTTCGGGCTGTCATGTTGCTTGTCTTTCTACAATACTACTATCTTGTCTTTGTTTTGTTGTCGATAGATTCATGTTTATCTGGCTGTCTCTGTTGGCATCCACACAATTGGGTTCATGTTTGGAAGGAGCCTCCATTTGCCATAAAAGTTGTGGAATTTTGATATATTACACGAAGCAAGAAATTGGTGGGGGGGATGTGTTGTAGAGGTTTAACGGTATATATAGCGCTCCGCATTAGTACTAGTTTAACTGAAGAAGCTTGACTTTGCTTCTAGCTTACGACTGCGTAAGCTTGACCCCTGACAATATTGCTGCCCAGATGGATGAAATTGGTGTACTCCGGTCTTGCTTGAAGTGTGGTCTTCCGGGCACAATCATGCCGTTCAATCTCCCAATGATTGGTGCGTTCCTAGGGGTTCTGCACGCAAACTTTTCAGAACGAAATCCTTTCTCGTAGCGCACGCCTAGGCTTTTTTTTTGTAGCTATATTTGCTCAAGGCTTTGCTTGCTGCAGGTTTAGATTGTTCGGCTGGGTAATCGGCATGTGCGCACCCTCGTTTCGTAACAGGAGTACAGTTCAACTGGCACGAGAATACGACTTTGCTTTAATGGGAATCAATTAAGGTAGACTACCGTGCTTCTGAAACGGTGGTTGTTGCAACATGTCCACTGCTACAGCCGAGAGGAGGACACATCCGCCGCTATCTCTACAGCCACAAAAATAAACAAGCATTTCTGGAGCCTTTATTTCCTTATCTCTCCACGCAAAGATCAGATGCCATCATGTTGTTGATCGATTTGAAACGTTCATTAATTTATTTCGTTTCTTTTCTTTTTCCATTGCCATTGTTTCCCTCATGCCGTTCTAGAAATACTCCTACCTTATCGGAAATCATGTGACATGTATTATGGCGCGTGTTTCTTTTCCGAAATCTCGAGATGGATCTCCTTTGGTTGCCGTGATGGATTGAAGCGTCAACAGTAGAAGCTGTAGCGCGCCTGATGGGAGAGGCACTTATGGTTACATCTCTGCCTTGAACCGCTTGATTAGTACTAACATCTTTTACCATTTACAATTTGTATATGGAAAAAACTAATAGCACTAAGTGTTTTTCACGACTGGTTAGAGGTTGGGACGTCGACGTCAAGGAGACGGGATGGGCGAGAGAAGTACAAGGGCACATGAAACACACGTCGTGTGTGTAGTAGTATATATGTATATGTATCCAACCAGCAGCCATCAGAGGTCACAGGTTTCCGTTTCCAGTATGCGCCGTGCCGGCCGCCCGTACGTCGCGACACTTTTGATCCAACTCAAAAGCCTAGCTGGATAGGACTCGTGTCGCGCTGCTCTTGATCCAACTCAACTCCGGAAGAGAGAGGTACCGGACTCGCTGCACGTAGGTGCTCGAGTACGCTTTGAGATTGGCCAAATTGCTGTACGTAGTTGTTCGAGTACGCCTTTGAGATAGTAGCAACGAAATTCATCGGAACCAAAAGTTAGGTTTTGAAATCCGTGGCTGGACGGTTGATGCTGTGGGCGGTGGGGCGATGAACCTGGATGTCGCAGACGGGCAACTCAACTCAAGCCAATCTCCAGGCCGTGCTCGCTCTGGCTCCATTTTTACAACACTGGGCCCACTTGTCGTACACACCAACAACACGCGAGATTTCAGATCAGGGAGGGCCCAGCCTGCCTTGTGGGCCCCACGCACGGCTTCTCTCCCTGGGGCCGCTTGGCCCCCTCCAAAAGGCAGATTAGGGGAGCAGGAGGAGTACTAATCGTACGCTTGACCACCGGCCTAGCTGGGTAACACAATCGAACGGAATCAGCAATGTGGCGTCTTAGGTTTTTTTTTGGCATCCGGATCAGGCTACTTCCCGTCCGCTGGATCTCGTGCTATTTCTGGTGGCGGCAGCACCATTTTCTCCTTTCGCTCAAATTATCAGCACGCATATGCATGCATGTATTTTCCTTGCATGCAAGTGGGAGACGTTTTAATGCTTCCGGAAGATAGTATTTAAAAGTTGTGGAATTTTGATATATTACACGAAGCAAGAAATTGGTGGGGGGGATGTGTTGTAGAGGTTTAACGGTATATATAGCGCTCCGCATTAGTACTAGTTTAACTGAAGAAGCTTGACTTTGCTTCTAGCTTACGACTGCGTAAGCTTGACCCCTGACAATATTGCTGCCCAGATGGATGAAATTGGTGTACTCCGGTCTTGCTTGAAGTGTGGTCTTCCGGGCACAATCATGCCGTTCAATCTCCCAATGATTGGTGCGTTCCTAGGGGTTCTGCACGCAAACTTTTCAGAACGAAATCCTTTCTCGTAGCGCACGCCTAGGCTTTTTTTTTGTAGCTATATTTGCTCAAGGCTTTGCTTGCTGCAGGTTTAGATTGTTCGGCTGGGTAATCGGCATGTGCGCACCCTCGTTTCGTAACAGGAGTACAGTTCAACTGGCACGAGAATACGACTTTGCTTTAATGGGAATCAATTAAGGTAGACTACCGTGCTTCTGAAACGGTGGTTGTTGCAACATGTCCACTGCTACAGCCGAGAGGAGGACACATCCGCCGCTATCTCTACAGCCACAAAAATAAACAAGCATTTCTGGAGCCTTTATTTCCTTATCTCTCCACGCAAAGATCAGATGCCATCATGTTGTTGATCGATTTGAAACGTTCATTAATTTATTTCGTTTCTTTTCTTTTTCCATTGCCATTGTTTCCCTCATGCCGTTCTAGAAATACTCCTACCTTATCGGAAATCATGTGACATGTATTATGGCGCGTGTTTCTTTTCCGAAATCTCGAGATGGATCTCCTTTGGTTGCCGTGATGGATTGAAGCGTCAACAGTAGAAGCTGTAGCGCGCCTGATGGGAGAGGCACTTATGGTTACATCTCTGCCTTGAACCGCTTGATTAGTACTAACATCTTTTACCATTTACAATTTGTATATGGAAAAAACTAATAGCACTAAGTGTTTTTCACGACTGGTTAGAGGTTGGGACGTCGACGTCAAGGAGACGGGATGGGCGAGAGAAGTACAAGGGCACATGAAACACACGTCGTGTGTGTAGTAGTATATATGTATATGTATCCAACCAGCAGCCATCAGAGGTCACAGGTTTCCGTTTCCAGTATGCGCCGTGCCGGCCGCCCGTACGTCGCGACACTTTTGATCCAACTCAAAAGCCTAGCTGGATAGGACTCGTGTCGCGCTGCTCTTGATCCAACTCAACTCCGGAAGAGAGAGGTACCGGACTCGCTGCACGTAGGTGCTCGAGTACGCTTTGAGATTGGCCAAATTGCTGTACGTAGTTGTTCGAGTACGCCTTTGAGATAGTAGCAACGAAATTCATCGGAACCAAAAGTTAGGTTTTGAAATCCGTGGCTGGACGGTTGATGCTGTGGGCGGTGGGGCGATGAACCTGGATGTCGCAGACGGGCAACTCAACTCAAGCCAATCTCCAGGCCGTGCTCGCTCTGGCTCCATTTTTACAACACTGGGCCCACTTGTCGTACACACCAACAACACGCGAGATTTCAGATCAGGGAGGGCCCAGCCTGCCTTGTGGGCCCCACGCACGGCTTCTCTCCCTGGGGCCGCTTGGCCCCCTCCAAAAGGCAGATTAGGGGAGCAGGAGGAGTACTAATCGTACGCTTGACCACCGGCCTAGCTGGGTAACACAATCGAACGGAATCAGCAATGTGGCGTCTTAGGTTTTTTTTTGGCATCCGGATCAGGCTACTTCCCGTCCGCTGGATCTCGTGCTATTTCTGGTGGCGGCAGCACCATTTTCTCCTTTCGCTCAAATTATCAGCACGCATATGCATGCATGTATTTTCCTTGCATGCAAGTGGGAGACGTTTTAATGCTTCCGGAAGATAGTATTTTCTCTGCATACCTGCCGCACGCCGAAGCTCGTGCGGCACCACCCCGATTGCTGCCACGTGTCCGACCATATCAATCACCACCGCGTACCAAAAGCCAGCCTGAGCATCGACTCCCACCGATCGAAGCAAAACGAGACGAGCCGAAGCACAACCGCGAGCCTGGAACCATGCATGGAAAACTATGGCCCGGTCAAAGCGGAAGCGAGTGGCAAGATCGCGCCGCCGGCCTGCCAACCGTCGCCGTGTTGCCTGCGGGCGTCACCACAGCCGTCGTCGAGATCATTGTCATGCCCCCAACAGCAGCCGTCCCCACAATTGCATCTATATATGTGTGATTTCGTTTTTCTTTAACATTATATCACTGTTTGGACTTTGAACGAGCCAGACAATTCATCAAACAGATTATATGCATTGAGGAACACTTCGAAGGACAAATTTAAGGGAGACGTCAGGTAGAAGAGGCAAGGTGGAGGAGCTCGTCCGGTGCACCAGTCAGGTTGCCTTGCCTGATTGTCCACTCTCCCAAGTCCCAAGCCGTCCAGGTCGGGAACATCCGTCGTCTCCGGCCGAGGTGGCTGTCCGTCGTCGAGACTCACGGAGGAAATGACGCAGCAAAGAGGAAGGAGCGATCGTCGTCGCCACCAGCTCCTGGACGAAGTCACGATGCGGCGACGCCGGCTCGATTTTTTTTCTTATGAAGGAAATGGCTTGGTCTGGCTTGTCGAATCGGCTCCAGGTTATTGCGCTAAGATTCGTGCAATGAACACGTGGAAGCAATCGGGGTGGTGCCGCACAGGCTTCGGCGTGCGGCACGTACGCAGAGAATTTTGTTCCGTCCTAGTCGGACGTCCCTGTCTAGGGCCCTGTACCGGGAGGTGATCTGTCGACTCACGATTGGCTAACAGGCCGGACACGTCATTTTTAAGCGAGGGAGGGTGTTAACTTCGTGTGGTGACCGTGGGATTTTTAAGAAAACGTCTAGATGTGGGAACAGAGGATAAGTGCAGCAAGGGAAAGGATAAAATAAGTACGTGTACGACTTTAGAAGAGCAGCCATGACCGGCCTGCGCGCTGAGAGCTGTACGTGCTGTGCCACTCGCTGCTCGTGATGGCGATGACAAGCGAATGCTTCTTCCCGTACGATTGAGCTAGTAGCGGTGGCGGCACGGCCAGGCCGCGACTACCGTGCAGTGGAACCGGTTCCTCTTACGTATACTTGTCAGTGAGCACGATGAACGTTAGAGGTTCCTCTTATCCGTGTTGTACGTGCCACGTCTTATTTGGAGCCATGGATTTCACAAGAGAGTTGATAAAGCCGGTCCGAGTATCACATGAATACCTAGGGTGCCCTAGTTTTCCTGTATGCTCCGGTCTAACCTTATCTACAAGCCGTACTAAGCACAAGTTGTTATTCGTTGTTCGCCAGGGGCGTAGCTAGGATTGTAATAGTGGATATTCAAAATTATCATTATAACACCTTTACTCCCTCTGATTTAATATTGTTGACGTTTCGACAGCAGACGTCAGTTGTTTTCTAGTTCATTTGGTGGTCAGGAGCGACAACAATATACGAATGGAGGGAGTGCATCTTAAAAAGATGAGCAATTCTCTCCAAATTTCGTCAAACCAAGGCAAACTTCATCAGACCTTATGAAAATATCTAAGCGGAAACTTTAGTGGCCTATCAAATAATGAAATTTACCTTATATTTTTCTCTCATTTCTCTTCACCACTAATGTATATATGTATTATGCCTTGAGGAATTTGATTGAACACCCATGAACCCTGCTGGCCCCACCGCTGTCATTCACACAATTAAGCATGCTGTTGAGTGAAATTAAAATAGGCAATCAAACGTTGATGTGATATTTAATTACATAACTATATTATTGTCTTTCTTACTCTAAATACTCTTCAAAATTACTTATCATGTTTTTGGCATCATTATCGAGCACCAACCATTGTCTTGTGATCCAAAGTCTCTAGGAACATCCAAATTCCACGTTTCAAAAGCCAAGATGGATGGTCCCGTTCACATCCCTGCCTCTAATCTGTGCCAAAACTAACAATTGCAGCCCCTCCCCCTCTTGAGTATCGTTTCCTTGTGTTCCTAACCGTTTTCAAACATGTGAAAAGAATTCACACCCCGCTTGAGTCTCGTACACATAATTTGACCTGCTTAAATAATATTCGTACAAAACGGTTTGACTTTCTTAAAAGGTATGGGGAGAAACTAAGGTTGTGATAATGCTATGCACCGATTCAAAAAAAAAAAATGCGAAAGGATCAAACAACTACTCTCTCAGTTTACATCTTAATGAGCTGCTTAGCATAACGGGCATATAAAAGCAAGAAAGGGATATATATTGTGTGAGTACATCAAGAGAAAGCACAATCATATTTCTAGATCACTAGATGGACGATGGCAAAAATGAAAATTAATATGATCTCACATCACATACTGTTATTTTCTTTCGATCAAAGAAGCGGAATAATTAACACAATCATTTAGCAATTTTTTACGTTGCTAGCTTGAGCGCGTAGATCCACACATGCCTTCCTTTTCTTACGTTTGCCTAGGTTCACACAAGACTCACTTTAGCTGCTGCTATGAAGATGCCTGAATTGGAAGGTGACGATGAAGAAACCACAAGCGCTGGTTCCCTGGCCCCATGAGCCTTGAAAGTGGGCGTTGGATGCATACCTCGTTTTCTCCACGGCGGCTGTACGCTAGTACTCGTTTTCTTGCAAGAATATGGTATGGGGGACAAGCAAAAGGTATAGTTCGGTTCTGGTATTTCTTTTTCTGAAACAGTTAAAGTTTCTTTTTTGTGGGCAAAAAGAATTAAAGGATAATCTACCATGCTCTTCGGCCTTCGGTGATACCCAATTACTAAATGTGGAACCTTAGACAAAAAAAATAAAATGAAATGCCTTCCTTTGAACATGCAAGTCGTGTATCCACCTTATGCAGGCAGCAAGGAAGCACACCTCTATGCTTAGTTTGATTTAATTTTGAAAGGGATTGAGAAACCGAAGCAGTAATGATACCAAACAACAACAGGAGCACATACAAAGCGAGAAAAGTGTCTATGAACAAATTTATTAATAAGTCAGGTCCTATTTCTAGATGGACAATGGCACCATATAGGCTCGTGTGGTCTTGTTTTCTTTTGGTCAAACTAGAACAATGATAACATCGAAAATCGATGTATATTCTTTCGCAAACAGTAAACGTCAAATAATTCATGCTGCTCTAGTATACTTTAAAAAAAAAACTTGAAATCCGTAGATCCGCACGTAAGTGTCTACCTTTTGTTACGCTCCTCTAGATTCAGATGCAAAGATTCTCACTTTAGCTGCTGTGAAGATATATCTGAATTGGAAGGTGACGATGAAGGGATCAATAGCGCCGGTTCCATGGCCCCATCGTCACTGCAAGTGGGCGGCTCATTTTCGCCATCGTTGCTCGTGCTCTTTTTCTTGCAAGAATATGATACGCGGGACAACGACCAAAGGGCAAAGAAGTTCACTCCCACTGTTTTCTAAAGCGGTAAAGGTCGTTGATCTAGCATGTTCTTCGCTAATATAACCAATTACTAATTGTGGATGCCTTACTTTGATCCAGCAACTTGCGTATCAACATTATCTCTGAAATTTTAAAGTTGGGTGGTTCACAAATGGCAATGTGTGTACGAGGAGTAGGGGTGAGGCTAGCTTATTAGCTTGTACCATTGTCGTACGCCATGGAAAAAGGATTGGTCCTGTGGTGGGGGCAGCCGCAGCAAAGTCCCAAAATGGCAATGTGGGAATGGCTAGGACCATCACCTGTCTCCTCAATAATTGGGGACATCGCAACGAACAGTGCTGCGCTGTGCACCCACCATTGGAGGACCAGCTCAAGGCTCGCATCTTTCTCGACTTTACTTTGCTGTCACTGCACCCTCAAAGATGCCTCTACTAATCCATCTCCCAACAGTAGCTTCTCTTCATTGATACGACCTATATATAGTTCTTCCTTTTGTGTGCATATGTACTTGCTCTATTTTTCTACTTCTATAAAAGCTTGCTCCTATATGTGATCCTGGTTATTATTTCGAACATGGAATTAAAACTTTTACTGGAATTAGCATATAGACAGCTTGATGTAGCTAGGCTCCTAAACGATAACTGCTGACGGACACCACGATACTTGACAAGAGGTGGGAAACCCCTAAGAATCGTGTGATGAACCATACAAGTCTCCGCTATCTGACCATTTTGGCCTGAATTGGCCGCATGGTCTATTGCGTAGGGACGCATAAGAATTCTTCTGGCACGCTGCGCTTTCATGATGCCCCAACCCCAACTACTACGACGTTCGTTGTTCTCCTCACAAACAATGGATCAGAGAGAGAGAGAGAGAGAGAGAGAGAGAGAGAGAGATCTTTGTCGAGCTCATGAATGAATGAATCTTTGATGGATATGGATCCAAGTCGAGTCGAGCTCGTGTGACGAAAATACAGACAACATAATCAACGCGTACGAGAACCCTATCTCGCCGTACGCCTCCGAAATACAAAGTACCAGTATCCGACTACGCTATCTGGGCCAACTCCCTGTACGTGTCTCGCCTAACCACACAGTAGTAGCTACACAGAACGTGCCACAGAGGATCACTACTAACACGTGTCGCCCTCGGGTAGCCAGACCAGCCTGCGCACGTTTTTTTTTCCCTGGGCTCGTTGATTCCAAAGCAGAACGCATGGTGCATGGAGCTACATCATGCTCTACTGCTACGCATTTCATGTTTTCTTAGTGATGTGATTTGTTAAGGAGGCCTCTTTATAGCTAATTGAAGCAGTACTACGGAGGAAGAACCACGGATGGGTAGCTATTGCTTAGCTAAAGTGATATCCTCTTTAGCATTGTTATTATCGATGGGCACAAAATAAACAGTGACTACTTGTTCCGCTGTTATGTGCTATAAATCTTTCTATTCTGATAAAAAAATCTGAGGTAATCAAATACAGGATTACCTTGATCAGTTCGTTCACATGTGTCCTGAATTTAATCCACCATCTCTTTTGATGGAACAGGTTCCAAATTCAATACAACCAGTCTAGACAGTCTTATTTAAATCATAGGGCCATTTTAGTAGTACATATGTGAGCCCGGATCAAATGAACTAACTTTGATCAAATTCGAGCGCTGGCAGCTCTATCCATTTGCCATCCCTCGTCAACCGGCTACGTACTGCTTTGGCAAGTGCATTGACCTTCCGTTTTCGGTAGGTTCTCGCATTAAAATCCGTGTGCATCCGTGCCGAAAGCAGCCCGCTCCATCCAACCATCTAACCGTTGATACGGCATTGCTACAGCTCGTCCACGCAGACTCATGCCCGCACACACGTTTCCTGGCGTAAAATTAATTGAGAAATCATGCTTTTTCTCACCGATTACGACCCTTATGGATCGCACTTAATTAGTAAGTCATTTTTCTAGCATACATGGGTGTACTTGAAAGCGTGCCATATATTTCTTCGTCACTCCCTCCGTTCAGAAGGGTAATTTAATTTCATTTGTGTACGACATAGGAGCTGGCCATTGTCATAAAAAAAACGTGCATTGCTAATCGCAAAGTAAGTACTACTAATGGGGTTTGAACATGCATCAGAACAACATATAGTTCGGCTATTGATTGTAGAGAGCTATAGCTCTTATCTTAGATTCTATCTATGGAGCTAGGCAAGGTCCTCGAAAGCAATTTGTGAGTTGTGACCAATGGGTTGCTGGCATTTCGCATTCGGTTGGGCCATATGCATGCATGTGTACTGTTCACGTGTCCTAGCTCCGTCCGCTCCTACGGATCTGCACAGATTGAAATGGATGCTCTCATTCTGTCGCCGTGTCTCAATAGTTTACTCTTTCTATTCTTAAATATTTGACACAGTTGATATTTTTTATTAGTTTA
>LAPY01000305.1:166866-177824 GCA_000970635.1 Eragrostis tef | reverse complement strand
CCGAGGCCGAGGCCGTCGCCTCTGCTTCCGTGGCGGCATCTCGCGGTCACTGTGGCCGCCGCGTCGCGCCGTCCCGAGGGCGGGGAAGGAAGCCGGAAGGAGAGGAAGCAGAGGCGCGCTAAGGGTACCGACAAGGAGGAAGGCCTCTCTGTCGTCAGCTCCGGTGAGCCGCTTCCCCACCTTGTCGTAATCGCCCCCCATTCCCTCGCTCCGGACTACGGTGGGGTGCTTGGTTTGGTTGCAACATTAGAAATGTTCAACAAATCGTGGAAATTGAAGGAACTGATGAGCTCATTGTATTCTAAATGTGAATTGCTGTCGCAATGGTTTGTATGTTTCAGTGGCTAGAGTTAGCTATCAGCTGAGCAAATTTATGGAGGTATCATGGATTTACTCTGATGGCTAACCATGGATGTGTATGCAGAATCGGAGACGAAAAATTCCACCCCCCACGCTCAAACCGACAAGGGCTCAAAGCCTGTACCAGAGTCCAGCGTGAACGCGAAAAGTGGAGCCATTAGAAAAGTTACACTGGTGGTGAGTTGCTACCTACAAATTTGCTGAAAAAGATCAGAGTTGGTTATGTACGTGCAGTTAACATACTGTGTTGTCTCAGATTCTGGCTGCGGTGGTCTTTGGGGTTAGCATCGCTTTGAAAGATGGAGCTGAAAAGGCATCAGAGTATTTTGCTGGGTATGTGTTATGAGTACTGCCTGATAGTCAACATCGATTCTGTTTTAGAAAGCTGTTATTAGTTTGCCTTCTTTTGCATTATGGTTTTCTGGATTGAGTTCGATGAGCACACAACACTTCCCATTGGATTTAGCTTCAGTCACTTTCAAAGGGATTCTTAGTTGTTCTGTGCAATTTAGTTTGCTTAGGTGCAATGTTACCTTGAGTACATTTACTTTCTTCCTGAAAATTAAAATCATATATCTTGCTACTTCTTATAATCCAAAGTCACTTTCTTGTAAACACTGTTAATTTGTACATTTAATTATGTATTTTTTATAGTTAAGCTCCTGTTTCATACAAGATGATGACTCTTACAAATTCATTTCTTAAATCCAAGCTATGTCAATGCAACTTTGTGCTGTTATGCAACAGGTATTTATTGGAACAGAGTTTGTCCGTGGACAACCTCTTTGTTTTTATTCTGGTCTTCAAGTATTTTCAAGTGCCAAAGGAATATCAGGTATGGCCCTAGCTACTGTCAGCTAAAGTTCAGTTCAACATTGTCCATTTTCTCATCATTTCTGATATCTGAAACAAGAACTTGCTACTTCTTATAATCCAAAGTCACTTTCTTGTAAACACTGTTAATTTGTACATTTAATTATGTATTTTTTATAGTTAAGCTCCTGTTTCATACAAGATGATGACTCTTACAAATTCATTTCTTAAATCCAAGCTATGTCAATGCAACTTTGTGCTGTTATGCAACAGGTATTTATTGGAACAGAGTTTGTCCGTGGACAACCTCTTTGTTTTTATTCTGGTCTTCAAGTATTTTCAAGTGCCAAAAAAATACCAGGTATTGCTCTAGCTACTCTGACAGTTAAAGTTCAGTTCAACATTGTCCATTATCTCATCATTTCTGATATCTGAAACAAGAATCGAGTACTTTCTTATGGTATTGCTGGAGCAGTGGTCTTCCGTGCTGTGATGATCGCCCTAGGAGTAGCAACTATTCAGGTTGATTATTCTCTCATGTTACCATTGGTTGGGTTCTTCATCTATCCTATTTTGTTAACTGGTATAGTGCTCTCGTTTTCTGTAGAGATTTGAAGCGGTGAACTTACTGTTGGCTTTGGTCTTGCTGTTCACTTCTTACAAGGTAAAACTATTACCTTTCATGATGAAAGATGGACCATGTGTTACGTTCATTCCTCTTTTTCATAAACTTAGTTACTTCGTAATGTTTAAAATTAGCATATTAGTGGCTAATGCGCACGATTAACTTTTTCATTTCCCGCAAAGTTATCGTTTACAAGAGCCAATGTGGTTCTTTGGATAATTTCAATCAATGTTGATTTCCGTACTATGTTGTTATAAACTTTATCAGTGTATTTCTTCCAGCTCTTTCTTCTATCACTGAGTAACTAACACTATAATGGCATGCTTCTTTTTTGGTGTTATTTCCTTGCAGCTACATTGTTAAAATTCAACTTGTGCTTTCATTATTAAGTTCCCGCACATCATTCCAGCTACATTTCCTTGCCATTCACTTAGATTTGGAAAGGCTCTTCAAGATTTTCATATGATTCTTCTTTTATAAAATTTTAAGAGATCTTTAATAGCCATGGTTATGGATATGATACTGGTTGTCTCAACATTGTGACAGCTGTTTGCTGAAGAAGATGGTGAATCTGATCTATCCGATAACTTCATCGTGAAAACATGCCAAAAATTCATTCCTGTTACTGGTAATTGACTTTATTCAGCGGCTTTCAAATTTTTTCTTTCTTTTTTTACCTTTCTGCTATTTAGAATATATTAGCATGCTCCACTCCAGATTATAGCTATAGTGACCAGATCCTTACTGAAATTCTTGATTCAAATATGTTAGAACGAAGCTTTTACTCGCTTGCATCTGTGGTTCACATAATCCCTCTGTTTCTCTTGTCAGATTTTTATGATGGTGATAGGTTTATCACAAATCGGGATGGTTTATGGAAAGTAAGTGTTATCCAGTTGAAGTTTGATACGTTGTGAGAGCTTCTTACATGAGGTTGTTAGTAGAAAGGACTATTTATTACTAGTCTACACTTTAACTTATATAGCCTACCAGGAATATTAAAATATATTCATTCTCATACATAAATTTGCTGCTTTTACTGCATCCATGATTATTGATACTAACAATACTAACGCATCGTTGAGTGGTCCATTTGAACAGAGTTTTATTCTATATATCTCCAAAATTGTGTCTGTTCCTGAAGATTGATACTTGTTTTGGTTAATATCTGCAGGCCACACCATTGCTCTTGACTTTGGCAGTTATTGAGTTTAGTGATATTGCTTTTGCTGTATGTTCCTTTCCAAGCTATTTCATGTACACCATTCCCTTTTCTATTTATGATCCCTGATGTGGGGAATGGGGACTAACATTTCTGACGTGCAGGTGGACTCTATACCAGCAGTCTTCGGTGTCACAAGGGATCCGCTTATAATACTATCATCAAACATTTTTGCTATTACTGGTAACTGTTCTTCCTGTCTGTTTTTCCTTTTCATAGAATCAAAGTATTACCATTTGGAAAATCACAAGATTAATCTGCCATAGTGATGGATTTGCTGTCAGTCCCGTCTTAATCGTTTAATGGTCTCTCTGGAACTGTTGCTTCCAGGTTTGAGGTCACTTTACGTGCTCATTTCTGAAAGCATGGCTGAGTTGGAGTATCTACAGGTAACTGTCCAGTTGCTCTTTAATGTTTCCTGTTATGTACCTTTTATTATTGTATCTTTTGTCTGTGGGACACTGAATATGTGTCATTTAGTCTGGACAAAAAATGTTGTCTATAAGAAACCCACTTCCTATTATATAGCACTACTGTTTGTTTGTCTATATTATTGAATACTTAGATGGTAGTTGTATGTTTTTTCTTTACCATGAGGTAGTTGTATTTTTCTTTAGATTCCCCCTTTTTTCGAGGCAAACAGTAGGTTCCCCCTTTTTTCTTTATTGAATACTTTTATAAATTTTTATAGCTTACATGGTTTACAAGGCTGTAGGTTCAAAGATATATCTTACTAAAAGACCTTATGGAATTTACTAAACTAATTTCTCTGAAGATATTAGAACCAAAAGCACGTCGACTCTGAACGATTATGTCACGAGGTGACAACGACACCCAGTTTATGTGAAGGAATCATCAACACCATTTGCTAAAATAACACTAATATAACAGGTGCATTAGAACGCCAGAGTGTTCATGATGTAAACTAATCCAATTTAGATTACCAACTCTGAGAAATTAGGTCCATAATAGAACTGTAAATTAATCCATTTTAGAACTGTGAATGATTGATATGTAAAAGTATCTGTGTATTGCTGTATTATCTAGCTGCTCTACTTACGGCTATTGGCGTTTTGCTCTGCAGCCTGCCATTGGTATCGTTTTGGGCTTCATAGGGACAAAGATGATCTTTGACTTTTTTGGTGAGCAGTTAGAAACATTGCCGAACTCTTGTTTATTTACATTTCTTTCACCTTATGTTCTTATGTTATCTCCATTAACAGTACACTGGTGACATTGCTGGATTTTAAGTGGTTCTTTCCATCTCTTTTAATTATGGGTTTTTAATTCTGACAGGTTATCATTTACCAACAGAAGCTTCCCTTGCTATTGTTACCACTTGTCTTAGTGGAAGTGTAATATTAAGTCTTAGGAAAGCATCAAAAGAGGAGCGGAACAAGTAGACAGCTCGCTGAGGAGGATACAAGCAGGTAAAAGGTATGAATCAGCTTGCTGCATTCTTTCACTGATAATGAAGCTCAAACAAAAAAACGGTGATAAAAAAACACTTACACGCCAGGGAAACATGCTCATTTTCACTAAACCTGTTTTCTTCAATTAAAGGGCAAGCCAGACAAAAAAAAAATAGTATCCATTTATGTTGACTTAGCTAACTCCTTACTCATTTAAAATTGTTTGATAACTGGTATTGGAAGTGAAAAGGTATGTGGAACTGCAAGCGTCAACATTGAAGTACATTAAAAAAGTGAATTCCACAAAAAAAAACATCACACAAATATTAGCATGGTATCACCTAATAGGCATTCCCATTCAATTTCATAGCATACGAATGTCCATTCACATATGTAAGACACTTGGACTTTGTGCCCATTGCAGCATCTCCACAGGGTATGCCACTTTGATATAGTCAGATGTCGTGCGGACAGGATGTACGATCAGTGCCATGACTCGAGCATTTCATTTCTCCTTGCCTCCTTTATTGAACCATCTACATAACTTCATGTTGTATTGATGTCTGTGCATCACCTCATATAGAAGCGCTGGATTGCACTAAGCAAGAATTTTGCAACCATTTTAGAATTTTCTGAGGATTTAGTTAAACTATCAAATGCTGCATCATTCATGTCATGATCGTGAGTAAGAGCACAATGAAGTATCCCTCAATTCTCTTGTTGGGCCTTGCATATGCATACGCTGTTCTTCATCTTCCTTTGTCTTTCTTTTGGTGCAGTATGGCTCATTCACTGTTTATGATCAGAGGCAGCAGGCCTCAAGTACACTTGCAGACTTTGCAGTTTGCAAACACTGCAGTACCTCCATTAGGTAGCTGATTTGAGAGCAACTCGGCTAACGACTATCTGTGACCTTATTATAGAATCACAGACTGAAGGTCAAGGCATGATATTGGTGTCTGATCCATACATAGAAATTCTATGATTTTGGTTCTGCAAAAATGTTCTGGGACCAGGTTATGGATAAGTGACCAATAGGAGACCAGAGGATGCATACAACTGGGAATCCTCTCCTCAAAATGTCTTTTTTATAAGTGAGTGAATATATTATATCCTGACCATGATGGATTATGAGCGAAAGTCTACAATGGATGTAAAGAAATAAGATGTGCCCCTGTTTTATGAATTATATAGTGCATGTTGTTTTAAGCATTATCAATTCATTCATAAGCTATGTGTCCGGTCTGAGATGTCAAATGAAACGTTTAAGCATGTAAATGGCAATAATAGGACCATTCTGCTTGATGCACACAGAATATACAAAATTCAGCTGCTCACACATGATACCTGTAATAAGCTTCCAGAATTATAGTTAGAAACAGAGGTGTAACTTAATAAAGCAGCAAACCAATTATATTGCGGTTGCAGTTTATTGTTTACACTAGAATCTGAAATGCAGAATGAACGGCAACCTTACAGACCACTTTGGCACTGGTGCAACACATATATACAAATCTAAGAGAGTTAAAGCGACTCTGTTGATGAAATAATATAGCAAAGTAGACACTAATCATAAAACCCTGAAGAGCTAGGCCACATGGGCTCAGACTTTGGAGCCATCGGCTTCAGAAGTGTAGACCTGGCCATATTCACCCTTGTTGTCATCCTCATCTAGATAGTCAGCCCTTGCGTTGAGTGCCAACATCTGGCAAACAAGCCAGAAGAGGGAAGCATCAAGTGCAAGGAAAGCAGCGCCACCAAACAGTCCGGTCTTTGCAGTGGGGCACTTGTAGTCCATGTTGTGGTGGATGCTATTGCTGCGGTGAAGGCTCTCGGTGACTGTCGCCCAGAGCAACATTGCAAAAGCCAAGGCCGAGACAAGCCTGATTTCACAAACAGCAAACAGAATTAACAATTTTGCATCTTGTTTATCATGATGTAAGAGATAAGTGCACGATACAGCATGACGGACAGTGTAATGATAAAGAAGGTCATGTACAGCTAATAAAAATGCGAAACACTAATGGATTGCACACCAACTGTCGCTTTAGAATAACACAATGCATGTTTCAGTATAAAAAAATCTTGTAGATGGCCAATTCTACATAGTTGCCACAAAATATTTCAGAGTCCAGGCAAGACAATTCAGGAATGCAACACATTGATGGGTCAATTTGTAGCTCAGTACCACTACCATCAAATGGGGAGGGACAAACAATTATAAATATAATGGCTCTAATCAGTATATAGCTGACTGTGGCTGCGCAGCCACAGCGAGCTGAAACGATCACACCCAATATGTTTGTCCAATGGGATTTTTTGGCATTATAGCTGAAAGAATACTTACTCAGCGACAACGAAGAACACAGACAAGCTGGTGCTTTGAAACAATGCTCTACGAGGAACCGACTTGCCCGAGTACGGATGAAAGATAGCAACATGTCCTATGATAGCAGCTAAAACAAGCGCCACAATGGACAGGCTTCCCATAGCAATGGTTGGGTCATTTGGGAACTTGCAGATGACAACATCCTTTCCTTGGATAGGAGTTCCATAAGCAGGCTGCAATAAAGGCAAAATAAAGTTTACAACAGATGAAGAATTATGTTGACACAAGTAACAACAATAGTGGTTAAAAAATATAGGACAGTAAGCAGAAGTTTGAGCTGTGTCATAATTTAACGATGATTGCCTATCTGGACCAGAACTAAACTATATATGACGCAATCATCATATCTGGACCAGAAATTTGCAGGAAGTGTTGTTAGCAACTCAAGTATGTAAAGAAGGCACCTAAACGATTTCTTCACAGTTTGCCAATGAAAAAACCGACTGAATGTGCGTTCAATTAAGAATCCTTCACAACAAACGTGTAATGATCAGTGATCAAAGCAGAGAATAAAAGGCTGGACCTTTTTATTTTCTGCGATTACACCAAGCACGAACGCCAGGAGGCCAAAGAATGAAACGATGAGAGCAATCCGTTGCGGCGAAGATAGAGCCATTGCTCCTGCAGAACAATCAAATGGGACAGTGAGATCAACAAGACATGTAACTTAAATGACAAAATTCAGATAAGATGGCAACGGTATGCCAACAACGCCACACATTGCAATCTCCTCCCACATAAAACCAGGTTAATTTCCAGAGGAATCAAGTAATTAACATGTTATCTTTGTTGCGATTGACATCCAATCTCAACCCTGCCCGTTTGTGGCCGAAAACAAAAAAACAAAATCTCAAGAAGAAAGGTGTTTTCTTTTCTTTTCTAGTTCCTCTGGGACAGAATTCCTTACCGAGGAGCCGAGTCCCGTGAACGATTGGTAGGTCGCCGGCCGGAGAGGGCTCGATCTGTTTGGTCGCCGCCGTCCGCGAGTGGGAAGGAGAGGATTAGTTGGGTGGGGGACGGAATGAAGGGCGACTTTGGTTGGTTGGTCGTTAGTTTATATCTCGTGAGTCGTGACTCGTGAGCCTTTCTTTTCTTTTCCCACGGCCACGGGGAGGAGGAGGAAGGGTATCTTGGACGATTTCGTGTTGTTACGATTTGCCACCGGGATTCTTCACTTGTTCGTTACGATCCAGATTCTGGCAGAATCATTTCTTGAATTTTTTTTTAAAATTTTTTTGAGATAAACGAGGCTATCAAGTTTCAGAACTTTCAGATACGGAGTAAAATATCAGGGACAACTTACAACTTCAACGGCAGGGCGTTCGTGTCAAGCGAATGGTGTTCACATCTGAAACAGCCAACAAAAATTGAACAGTATTTGAATATCTGTAAAACATCCATAGATAAAGTCAGAACGCCTCTCTAAACAGAAAAATATACGCCTGAAAGAAAAAAACTCTTCACGTTCCTCTCCGGCGGTGACAGCTGCAGATGCCAATGACGGCAGTGGCCAGTGCCAGTGGGGCTCGCCGGCGACGAGGGCCCCTAGCGCTAGCGGCACAAGGAAACTACTCCCTCCTTCCCTAAAAGACTGACGTTCTGGCGAAATCTATTTTTTCTAAATTAGTTGTCGCCTGCAGCTCCCGGTCCCACGCCCTCCTCTAATCCCTGCAGTCGCGCCTTCGTTCTCCTTCGCAAAAAAAGGAAAAAACAAGTAATTAACATGTTATCTTTGTTGCGATTGACATCCAATCTCAACCCTGCCCGTTTGTGGCCGAAAACAAAAAAACAAAATCTCAAGAAGAAAGGTGTTTTCTTTTCTTTTCTAGTTCCTCTGGGACAGAATTCCTTACCGAGGAGCCGAGTCCCGTGAACGATTGGTAGGTCGCCGGCCGGAGAGGGCTCGATCTGTTTGGTCGCCGCCGTCCGCGAGTGGGAAGGAGAGGATTAGTTGGGTGGGGGACGGAATGAAGGGCGACTTTGGTTGGTTGGTCGTTAGTTTATATCTCGTGAGTCGTGACTCGTGAGCCTTTCTTTTCTTTTCCCACGGCCACGGGGAGGAGGAGGAAGGGTATCTTGGACGATTTCGTGTTGTTACGATTTGCCACCGGGATTCTTCACTTGTTCGTTACGATCCAGATTCTGGCAGAATCATTTCTTGAATTTTTTTTTAAAATTTTTTTGAGATAAACGAGGCTATCAAGTTTCAGAACTTTCAGATACGGAGTAAAATATCAGGGACAACTTACAACTTCAACGGCAGGGCGTTCGTGTCAAGCGAATGGTGTTCACATCTGAAACAGCCAACAAAAATTGAACAGTATTTGAATATCTGTAAAACATCCATAGATAAAGTCAGAACGCCTCTCTAAACAGAAAAATATACGCCTGAAAGAAAAAAACTCTTCACGTTCCTCTCCGGCGGTGACAGCTGCAGATGCCAATGACGGCAGTGGCCAGTGCCAGTGGGGCTCGCCGGCGACGAGGGCCCCTAGCGCTAGCGGCACAAGGAAACTACTCCCTCCTTCCCTAAAAGACTGACGTTCTGGCGAAATCTATTTTTTCTAAATTAGTTGTCGCCTGCAGCTCCCGGTCCCACGCCCTCCTCTAATCCCTGCAGTCGCGCCTTCGTTCTCCTTCGCAAAAAAAGGAAAAAAAAATCTTCTCGTTATCTCCCCTTCTTTTACCAGGGAAAAACCTGCTCCGAACCAAATGCCCTCCCACCTCGGCGATTCCGAATCGATCTTCATGGACGGTGGCTAAGATAAGCTGGGCGACGGGAGGGCGGAGTCACGCGTTGACGAGCTGTGCGGCGACGGCGAAGAACTGTGCGAAGGCTTCGGCGGTGAGCTGGGCGGAGCCTCTCTCAGGCCTCCGCCGCCGCCGCCGATGATGACGAGAGAGGAGAGGGGAGCAGAGCATCGGCCCCAAGGCGCAGCTTATCTGCGGCATCCTCGTCGCGCTCCTCGGCCCAGCCCATGACACGGAGCCCCCTCGCGGCGGGACCTTTCCGCTTGCCGCTGCAATCACTCGCAGCTCGCACAGCTTGTCCTCGAGTAGATCTTGTAGTCGCTGCATGCAGAGAATCTCGGGTGAGAGCCGAGTATCCTAACCAGCTAGACTTCAACGGATGCTGGTATCGAAGCCAAACAATAAGAAAATAATTTTTATCCTTTACAGGTTTCCCATGGCAGGGCCAGTGTTGGCACCTACAGGCAGACCGATTTGGTTTGGTTGATACACCGCACCAAATCTCGTGAACCAAACTAGAATGTGCACCTACTGCAGTTCTTCGTCACCAACCGGCCAATGCACCATGGACCACCGGATGCAAGTTTCGCAATAAAAAAGTTCCCTGATTTTGGAAACGCACAACACTGCAGCATGTTCGTAAAGCAGCATGCGGTCCCTGGCCAAGATTTGGATGGCTTTGCAGGCATTGGAATGAAATGTAATGGAGATCGTCCGTCCTTCAATCTGCAAGCGGCCAATTAAAAGTTGGCAACGGAAAAGGAATAATGCTTGGCAGTACTACAAGGTTAGTAGGTTGAGGGCCTCAGATACTCCTAGCGATCCATAGGTGCTTCGTAATATGAAGGTAGCATTTCGCAAAAAATAAAAATAAAAATGTGAAGGTGGAGACCTGCCTGGAGCTCGTTGGAGTTGGAGTATTTGCCGCAAAACCCAGCTTGTTCTTTTGCTTCTTGTACATAAGCATGCATGTGTCCGTCATGTGACTCTCAACCGAGACATGGGGCCTGATACATACATGGATGGACAAGAGAATATTTGCATGGAGATTCTTCCTCTACGCGACTGTAGAAGTATTACCGATGACAGATGAGGTCAAACGGAGTGGAGCGGTTGGAGAAACGACCGACCGAATTTTAAGCCTGCATGGCGCCGCATGTGATAATTTTTTTTGAAGCAGGGGTGGCGGGCGATCACGGCAGCTATCCAGTATACTCACGACACGTGTCGTCACATCCATGTGGAAGCATGCGTCCTTTAGATTGTCACTACTGGTTTATACTTTAGCAGGAAGAGGTGTGAGGTCTAAAATTTAAAAGAGTCTAAATAAAAAAATCTTATCATTTAAGAGTATTAAATAAAGTTTAATTATAAAACTAATTACAG
>LAPY01000305.1:148915-165488 GCA_000970635.1 Eragrostis tef | reverse complement strand
GAATCACGGCAGCTATCCAGTATACTCACGACACGTGTCGTCACATCCATGTGGAAGCATGCGTCCTTTAGATTGTCACTACTGGTTTATACTTTAGCAGGAAGAGGTGTGAGGTCTAAAATTTAAAAGAGTCTAAATAAAAAAATCTTATCATTTAAGAGTATTAAATAAAGTTTAATTATAAAACTAATTACAGAACTCCTAGTCTAATTTGCGAGACGAATCTAATGAAGGTAAGTAAGCCGTGGTTAGACAATGGTTACTGTAGCAAAATATAGATTAATTAGACTCATTAGATTCGTCTCGTAAAGATGTACCCATCTGTAAAAAGATTTTGTCATTAGACTTTATTTAGTACTAGATTCTTTTTGTTTAGAGCTTTCTAAAATTTAGTGTTAAAGAAAACGAACAGGACCTAAATGGTGAAGCTACTACACCGTATCTGTAGTTGTAATCTGTTAACAGTTGAGCTGCAGTATGGTACAGGCCATCATACTTTCAATTCAAGAGAAATTAACTCTAGAAAAAAGCTAACACTTACCAAATCAAAGTTTCACGAGATCAGCTTATATTACTTCAGGTTCAGGTACTTACCATTACCAACTAAATAACCACCAAATGCAACTGGTATGGAAGGAACCGAACCTGCCTACAGATAAAGAAGCATGAACCTGCCTACAGATAAAGAAGCATGAGGGTTGACTGAAGCAGCAGCTGCATGCAGGGGAAATGTACGAAAATGGAGACTGTTAAAGTTGGTGAGCTACTGGTACGGCGACGAGAGTGGCAATTTTCTTTTTAGTATGAAACTGAAGAGCTTTCATCCCTTCTGATCTGCTTCTCTTACTTTGAACTCAAGCAAAGCAAAAAGGACCAGTTTGTTAGGGGTTGAATAACTCTCCTGATGGCACGTATGCAAATCTTATACACGGCCAGATGACCCCAGCACAAAATGTTGCATTATATAAATATGATTTATACATAAATTAAACCACTAGATTCTCTTGCAGTGACAAAAGCTTTCCCGATAAACCAAACATGCAGTACCTTTTACAGCTCAAGACAAGAGTCTACTAATTTTAAAAAATTGCAAGTACAGTTAACATTTCCACCGACCATTATATGAGAGGATAAAGTGAGCAGAAGTGGTGTAATGTGAGAAGCTAGTGTGAGAATGCACATGAAAAAAGATCATCATGGAGAGATTCACATGGGGTAGGGGCCAAACTAGCATCATGGCACATGTAAATACAGTTTGGTTGTGCATGTTGTGAGAGAATACAAAGGCTGGAAGATTGCAGAGCATGCAAACTTCACGTGCTTGCCACCAACTGGGTTTATCAGGCCGTGACTCCTGTGTCCCTTCTAAAGCACACAAAAAGGGCTCTCACAGCCTGTAATTTTCAGACATTATGTTACTGAATGGGAGGGCAAGTCTTACGGCCTGTTTGTTTGGACAGGAGGTTTTGAACATTTAGAAAAGCTGACTGTTTGAATAGCTGAAAAACTATCTATTAGATTTTGAATATTGGCTATTGTAATATATATTAAACTTCTCAGCATGCCAAAAGTCAGAAAAGCACGTCTCAGCAAACTTTTTAGCTTTTAGTTCATTTCATTAGAAGTCAGCTTTTTAGCACTTCAAAAACCAAATCAGAAGTTTGCTGTTTGTTTCAGCTTTTCAGCTGGCCATTTTCAGCTGGAAAAGCCAGTCGAAAAGCTGAAACAAATAGAGCCTTAAGGCGAGGCTAATTAGCAGAAACGAAGGGATTTGGGGCTAAAATTGGCTCATCGGCTAGTAATTTGAGCTACAAGCAGCATTGTATTTTTTTTTTCGCACCCTGTCCAAGATCCAGCATTTCGTTTGGGAGTTTGGGCTCGTCGAGGCGAGATTCATTCAAAAACCAAGAGACGGGGCGGAGATTATCCCACCGTCATTTTTCTTTGTTTTTTTTTACTAACTGTGACTTGTGTATACAGTTTCTAAAAAGTTTCAAGGAGAAAGCAACCATTGGCCTAGATCAACAGGGACTGAAAGGGATTTGTTCACGATAGTGAATCCTGGAGTCCTGTCAAATCAAAAGCAAACTTGTTCTTATTGGCAAACAAAAAGGTACCATGTAGTCTATCTAATTTTACCATCCTTGAGTATCAGATTCTCGGATGTTAATAAACTTCCAACCTTGAGTGTGACAGTGTACCATAGTCCATCTAGTTTTACCATCCATGGACACTAAAAATCGTTAGGATTTGCTCGTGAAACTGCTGGTCCCATGGCCACAAATTGTTCTAACTTTTAAACGTTCATGATCCGTATTTGGAAGCTTTGCTGGATTTTTTTTTTCTAAACTTAGCACAAAATGAACACAAAAACATGCCTCTCCCTTTTCCCACATTCTCTTGGAAGGATATGATTTCTGTAACATTAAGCAACATATTTCTTTACTTCCAACCCAAATATAAAGAAGAACAGCTTTTAATCACCAAGTTATGTGACTTCTAATATTTCAGGCCATCAAGATTAGATATTACGGTCTAAAATATTTGTGCACATGTTTACTAAATACTCTTTTGTATATCTGATATGTCCTCTTTTCCTCACTGACATTGGAAGAAGTTAATCGACAATTTAGGCGAAGAACCTTACAGCTTATAAAAAGGATCTGTAATTAGTTCACCTGTCCAATTACAATTAGGTTCAGTTACTAGATGATTTGACTGGTCAAAGGCGTGAACTGGCTGGGTCAAAAGCCATGCTGAGATTGATCACATTACAACTCACCGAGAAGAGTTGGTACACTAATCTACTCCACTGATCAGTGCAATAACAAACAACAAAAGACATGTACATTTGGATAGAATCTCCTTAGCGTACTGACCGCAATAATAAAATCCATCAACACCTACCAAAAGGAACACGAATAGACTAATGCTCGAGGGATATAATAGTCATGAATTAGTCCTGTCAGAAAAGAATACAAATGACGAGGTGGGCTACTAAGTGCCGATTAAAGAGATATTCAACCGCAATTTTAACCAAAACTGAAAATATCTGTAAACATTCACTTGAGTTATTGTAACAATGGAAGCATTTGGCTTAATTAAGTGAAAAAAGGGAAATGACGCCTGGAAAAATTGAATTCATTTAGTAAACACTGTAACCGTTGGATGAAAAATAAAAGGTAACTGAAAACAAAAAATCTTTGTATTGTAGTAACAGATAGTAAAACTGGCATTTACCATGCACAAATCAACGTAAACTTCTCCTGATGCCGGCAATAAACATGGCAAAAAGCTCGAGCGCGTCAGGATTACGTGATGACTGATGAGCTGCCTCCAAACAAAGGCAAAGGAAAAGCCGGAGAAAGACAGAGAGAGGGAGGCCATTGCTAGAGACCACGAGCTGTTCTAGAAGTCACCGCGCCTGCGACTCAGGGGGGCCTGTTCCGTCTTTGCTGCTCCCTGGATCTCGCCATTGCCGTTGCCGCAGCAAGCTGCCCCCTACCTACTGTTCCTAGAGTCCTAGTCCTGGGGTTCTGTAGATCGCATTGCGTACCTGCTAGGATTCGTGCTCCATCTGCGGCTGGGACAGTGTGAGTACTCCCTCCCCCCTGTTTGTTGATTTCTCTCTCTGCTTGTGTCCGTTTTTCTTTTGTGGAAGTTTCTGCTTTGTTTATTGACCTGTTTATGATGGTTGGAGTAGTTTGATGCTGCCTTCCCGCTAGAAAGATCCCATTTTTGATGTTTCGGAGAAGACTTAAATTTGTAGGATTATGCTGCTTGGCGAAGTTCTTGATTTTTCTCCCATCGACTCCATGGCTTGTCCGAGGTTTCTCTTGACAGCTAATTTAGCCGCTGAAGATACCATTTTCTTCGAATGTCCTAAAATGTGATCGTGTGATTTTTCTCCGCTAACATGGAATGCGAAAGATCTGATGGACAGCTGCAATCCTTTCTGAATTTGTTTCAGTCTCCTCCGCTGTTGAGATCTCTTTCGCGGTGCCCCCGAGATTTGCAGTGTAGCCTTTGTCTCGATTCCGTTGTCTGTTTCTGCATTTGCTCCTAGTGGCCGGCACATTTTTGGCTCTTCCTGCTAGTCCCCTGATCTGGGCCAAAATTTGACAACTAGTCACCTACTGTCACATCCAGTTAACTATCTTCTATTGTAATTCCCAAGCTGCTAGTTGTTGGATTTATTTTCAGTTCAATCATTCGAGCAATTTGGATATGCTTTTCAAGAATTAAGCTTCAATGCAGTCTTGGGTTTTTGTCAGGGACTAGAGCTTGGGCTGTTCAGTGAAATTGGAGATGGAGAGGAGGAATTGCCCTCCATCACCATCACCAAGGTCGACTGAGAAGTCTGGAAGAGACCTGCGATCCGGGGAGGCTAATGGCAGCACAAACAGCAATAGTAACACCTTCACCAAAGGTGAGAAGGAGAAGGGAGTCAATGTTCAAGTCATCCTGAGATGCCGGTAAAGACTCGAAGTTCAATAGTTGTAGTTCTTCTGAAGTTCATTTTGATGTTGTTTTGTGCTCACAATGTGTAGTTTAATAATTTCAGGCCCTTGAGTGATGAAGAGACAAAGTCGAACACTCCAGTAGTTATATCCTGTAACGAGCGCCGTCGGGAGGTTTCTGCTACTCAAATTATTGCCAATAAGCAGATTGATCGGACATTTGCCTTTGATAAGGTACTAGATCATCTTCTACTATACGTTTGTTAGGAAATTACCTGAGTGGTAATACTCACACTTCAAATTCACCTAGTGTTGTCTGCTTCATGCATGCAAGTTTCCACTCAAATTTAGTCAACTGTTTGATTTTTGAGTAGGTATTTGGCCCATCATCAAAGCAGAAAGACTTGTTCGAACAATCCATCGCACCTATTGTTAATGAGGTCCTTGATGGCTATAATTGCACTATTTTTGCTTATGGGCAAACTGGTACCGGAAAAACATACACAATGGAGGGAGGTGGAACTAGAAAGACAAAGGTAAACATTTTGTTTCATGTCATCTAAAGCTGTATGTTGGATTTTTGGGGTCTGCATATTTGTTACTATTAACTAGTTCTTTTGATATATAGAATGGTGAACTACCGACCGATGCTGGAGTTATCCCAAGGGCTGTAAGACAAATATTTGACATCCTTGAGGCTCAGTGTGCAGAATACAGCATGAAAGTTACCTTTCTTGAGCTTTACAATGAAGAAATCACTGATTTGTTGGCACCTGAAGAACCAAAATTCCCTGTTCCAGAGGATAAGACGAAAAAACCTATTGCCCTTATGGAAGATGGCAAGGGGCTTGTTTTTGTGAGAGGGCTTGAAGAAGAGATTGTGTACTCTGCTGGCGAAATCTACAAGATTCTTGACAAGGGTTCTGCAAAGAGGCGCACTGCAGAGACATTGCTGAACAAGCAAAGCAGTAGGTCACACTCCATATTCTCAATTACGATTCACATTAAGGAACTGACTCATGAGGGTGAGGAGATGATCAAAATTGGGAAGCTTAATCTTGTCGATCTAGCTGGTTCAGAAAATATATCACGCTCAGGTGCTAGAGATGTGAGTAACTTTTAAATGTCCCATGCATGGATTAAAAGAATCATTCATGTATCTGATTTTTCAAGTTCCACGAAGTACTTTTGATGTTGAATTAGCACTGCAGGGCAGAGCGAGAGAGGCTGGAGAGATCAATAAGAGTTTGCTCACACTTGGTCGTGTTATCAATGCTCTAGTTGAGCACTCCGGACATGTCCCATATAGGTAATATAGTGATGCTCTTTTAAAAGGCATTGATTTTAGCAACATATTGCTAAAGAGAACTTATGTGTTGCTCTATCTATTTGTTTCAGAGATAGTAAACTGACAAGATTGCTGAGGGATTCATTGGGAGGAAAAACAAAGACTTGCATTATTGCTACAATATCACCTTCAGTATATTGCTTGGAAGAAACATTGAGTACATTAGATTATGCACACCGTGCAAAAAATATTAAGAACAAACCTGAGGTTTTCATCTTCATCTTCTTTATTTCTTCTGGTTAAGCCAGTCATATTGTTTGTTCATTATTGAAGACAGTAGATAGGCTCAAGTGATGTATGGCAAATGAATACTGATTGTTACTGCCAAATTCAGGTAAACCAAAGGATGATGAAGTCTGCTATGATCAAGGACCTGTACTATGAAATTGACCGGCTTAAACAAGGTTCTTCAGCGCGCAAGGCTTTTGTATGTGAAATGCTAAATATCATACTTCTCTTATTAATTCACCCACCTATATGTCTCCAGAGGTGTTTGCTGCAAGAGAGAAGAATGGTATATACATCCCAAGAGAGCGCTACCTCCAAGAGGAAGCTGAAAAAAAGGTTCATTTTGGTTTTCTAATCATCCTATTTATATTATTTAGATAAACTGAACAAAGCTTTGTTCTTACGTCACCATCTCATTTTCTTCTCAAATTAACATTTTCAATCAGGCCATGACTGAGAAAATTGAACGCCTGGGAGTTGATTTAGAGGCTAGGGATAAGGTTAGTTTTTCTATACGCATTGCTAACATGAACAATTATGCATTAATGATTGAAGTATACATTTGCTGCAAATTTATGACCAGCAATTGGTTGAACTAAAAGAGCTTTATGATGCTGAGCAACTTTTAAGTGCAGAACTGGGTGAAAAGCTCGGAAAGACTCAGGTGCCCTTTTAATCCTACCATATGATTTTGCAGCCTTTTAACGGATTACATTACATTTTTCATTTCAACCTTGTCTCTTGCTTGCAGAAAGACCTAGAGGACACCAAAAATGCCCTGCATGATCTAGAAGGAAAATACAATGAAGCAAAGTCTACTATTAAAGAAAAGGAATATGTCATATTTAATCTTCTGAAATCAGGTTAACACATCTGTGCAAGAGTTCTGGCTAGTTTTTCTTAATTTATTTTTTGGCTCGTTTTTCTTTGTTAATGAAACTGTTAAATGTTGTAAATTCACTTGATTTCTATTAGTCAAATGATTACCAGTCCCTGTTTACTGCTTTTATCATGATTCAGTGACACTTTCTATTTTTTATTTATGTCACAGAGAAATCATTAGTAGACTGTGCATATAACCTCCGTGGCGAATTAGAAAACGCAGCAGCGGATGTTTCTGGGCTATTCTCCAAAATAGGTTTGGGATTGTAACTTGACTTCCCCTACTTTGCGACTATTATGGACTTAGGCTCACTTTACTGGCCACTATTCTTGAATACTCGCAGAGCGTAAAGACAAGATAGAAGATGGAAACAGGTCACTTGTGCATAAATTTAGGTCGCAACTGACCGATCAGCTGGATGCTTTGCATAAGACAGTCTCCAGTTCTGTCATGCAACAGGAGGGCCACCTTAAACAAATGGAGGATGATATGCAATCCTTTGTGTCTTCAAAAGATGAGGCAATTATGTCTCTTATTATGTTTATTTATCTACGTCCTAACGTATTTTGCATGAAATGTTATTGCTGTATATTAATATGCATGAATCACCCATTTTCAGGCTGCACAAGGGCTAAGAGAGAGTGTACAAAAACTCAAAGTCCTACATGGTTCAGGTATTACTGCTTTGGATGATTTGGCGGGCGAAATTGACATGAATTCTCGGACAACGTTTGAGAAATTAAATTCACAAGTACAATCACACACATCTGCCATTGAGAAAGTAAGTTCATTTCATTTGGCCTACTTGTGAATGAAGTGGATTTTGCAATATTTCTTATTGTTCTTTTCTGTTTATAGTGTTTTGGGGGAATTGCTTCTGAAGCAGATAACCTGTTAAATGAGCTTCAATGCAGCCTATCCAAACAAGAAGAGAGGCTAGCCCATTTTGCAAAGAAGCAGAGGGAGGTCTGTATCTTCTTGGAAGACAAAATCATTTGCTGTTCTCTAAACACACTTTATGTTGAAACTTCTGTTATTGTGTGCAGGGACACCTGCGAGCTGTGGAAGCATCACGGTCCATCTCTAAGATCACTGCTGGTTTCTTCCACTCGCTAGATGTTCATGCATCTAAGCTTGCCAGTATTTTGGAAGACACACAAAGTGTTCAAGATCAACAATTACTTGACCTTGAAAAGAAATTTGAGGTGATACCTTAATACCTATGATGATTACTTGACTAGCTGTTGTTCACTGGACAATATTATTTCACAGCATTTGATTATTTTATTATTATTTTAACAGGAATGTGCAGCTAACGAAGAAAAACAACTTCTAGAGAAGGTAGCAGAGATGTTGGCAAGTTCCAATGCACGGAAGAAGCAGCTGGTAAGGATTATCCATTGTTTCCATATCTCGCACTTTGGTTTGGTTTGTGGCCAGCTGCGATCTGAGCAGTGTAATATATTGTATGATCTGCTACCAAAAGAAGTACTATTGAAAGATGAATGGTGTGGGCTATCTCGCAACTGTTGCACACTTTTGATCATAAGCATGTATTGCAGGTCCAAACAGCAGTAGGTAGCCTTCGGGAGAGCGCCGTAAACCGTACAAGTCACCTGCAGAAAGAAATTTCGACGGCTCAGGACTTCACCTCATCTGTACAGGAGGAGTGGGGCTTTTACATGGAAGAAACTGAGAAGAACTACATTGAAGATACCACTGCAGTCGACAATGGAAGATCTTGCTTGGCCGAGGTTCTTGTAGAATGGTCAGTATAGCATTCTAATCTGATGATACCTTCTGATATGAAGTGTTGATATTTTGAGTGTTTTGACATTTGCTTGGAAATCTGCAGTAAGGCAAAGACAAGCATGGGTGCACAACAGTGGAAGAACGCAGAGGATTCTCTTTTCAGCCTTGGCAAAGGAAATGTGGAATCTGTTGATTCTATAGTCAGGTATCAGAGTTGATATTTGAAATTTTAAATTTTTGTTCTCTCTTCAGCGGCAACCAGCAAGTTATATTGGTGTGTCTGTTAACAGGACAGGAACAGAAACCAACCAATTGTTGCGTTCCAAATTGTCGTCTGCAGTATCCTCAACTCTTGAAAGTATAGATGTTGCAAATAAGGCCCTCCTTTCTTCTGTTGATAGTAAGATCACAGCCTAAAATTTGACATACCAAAGTGCATACATTAGATCTTTGTTTTCTGAGTACTATTTCCTGTTTGTTTCAGGTTCACTGAAGCTTGACCATGATGCATGCACAAACATCGGTTCGATTCTCACCCCATGCCATGGGGAAATGAGGGAGTTGAAGGGGGAGCATCACAGCAAGGTTGTGGAGATAACTGAAAACGCCGGGAAATGCCTTGAGGAAGAATATCTGGTAAGCAGTCTTGAAAACCAATAGGTAGGACTATGTTCTCTCTGTCTTCGACTGACCAAAATTGGCATCGCATCATCTCCTTGAATATTGCAGGTCGATGAACCGTCATGTTCAACACCGAGGAGAAGGCAGATCGACCTGCCAAGTGTCCAGTCCATAGAGGAGCTGCGAACTCCAGACTACGACGAGCTTCTGAAGTCATTCCGAGAGTCCAGAGGTAGCTGGAAGCAGGCAAATGGAGACATGAGACATTTTTCAGAGGCGCAGGATCCAACATCGCCATCAGTTAAAGATTCAAGGGTTCCTCTCATAGCGAGAAATTAGATTTACCGAAAGCTTGTACAAAAACACAGCATTTGTCTAGTCTATGTTTGACATATTGCTGTCGATAGTGTTGTCCATTTGATTAGCTGCTGATGTTGGGTGGCGGATTGGTTATTCTTATAGGTGGTCGGCTTGTAGAGTGATAGATAAAGTAAATCATACTCCTATCGCATCACTGAATCTCTTGTCACATTAGTTTTGTACACGGCACATACAGTAAAGTTTCAGCTCGGACAGCCCTCGCCTAACAGGTGAGTCTGCGAGTCGTAGCACTCATGGTCGAATTGAATCATATATTTTCTGTCTGAAACCAGAATCAGCGTTTATGGTGGCGGCGCTCTGAGACTCTGACATCAGACGAAGTGGGTGCAACCTGGTTACAATGTATACGAAGTTTTAATTTGTTTGACAGTTCATAAAGTTTTGGGTCCTCTGGCTTGAAAGTAGGATAGTTAAACCTTTTAAATATATGATTAGAATTATTATACTTTAGTTTGGTTATAAAGTTCTGAACCGAGTCATTTGAAAGTGGGGGCATGCAGAAGGTTTGCTGCAGAAACTTTGATCTATTATTTAGAAGTCTTCAAAATTAGGCACTAAGTTTTGAATACGTAATTTGAATGTTAGGTGAAAGTAACCTCAAACTCCTAAGTCGTGTTAAGTTCGATGCAAGAGCACGACACTGAACGAGCGATGGAGACGAGAGCAGCTAAGCAGGCTACTTGCGTCCCGGCCTGGACTAGTGGTGGGCTACTGCCCAATGCGACCTCGTGCTGGATATTAATGGGAGAGGTTTTAAGTGTTTAACCAGCACTGCAGCAACGACGGCATGCTGTGGCTCCGCCTTTGATAGAATCGATGGGCGCGTTTGGTGTATAGAGACCAAATCAGCAACCGTAAACACGCAGTAAACTGGCATAAATCGCTCGGGCTGATGCACTCGTAAAAAAGAACCGGATGGAGTAAACCACATCATGTCATGAAAATAACAATAAACCACATCACATTGCTCTCGAATTGGCTGATAAGCTCTCGGAAAAGGATTTACCGCCGCTAGTTCACGTCAGCGCCCCGCCACACGGAGCTGGCTATGGACATGACGCTAAACTTTGTACTTCATCCAAATATGAACAAAAAGAACATAAACATATGGCTAACAACTTTAGATTCGAACAGGACCACAACTGAACAAGGCCACTAGCGAAAGAGATATAAACTACAAAACAAAAGACTAGTTTTATGAGAAGAAAGAATGTACAAGCTATCACAAATACAAAAGATGCCGTTCGTTGCAGTCGAGGCCTGGTGCAGCGATGCTATGGTGTCAATATATGCCGCTTTATACCCTGCAAAACAAGAAGCAGACGTCACCATGGGGATTTCAAAATATCTGCTGAATACAATCAGGAAACTAAACTAATGAAAACATCCTAACATTTCTTCAAATAACTGTTATGACAAAGAAAGATGCTTCTCACACTTTATATTATAGTTTCATTAGTCTAGTTTTTCATTTTAAAACCATTAATGTGTGTTTTACCACAAAATAGCGGGAAATATATAAACATCTATTTGCATCCTTGAAGGATCACTTTTTCTCGAACACGCAGGAGAGCCACACCATGGGGATTTCAAAATATCTGCTGGATACAATCAGGAAACTAAACTAATGAAAACATCCTAACATTTCTTCAAATAACTGTTATGACAAAGAAAGATGCTTCTCACACTTTATATTATAGTTTCATTAGTCTAGTTTTTCATTTTAAAACCATTAATGTGTGTTTTACCACAAAATAGCGGGAAATATATAAACATCTATTTGCATCCTTGAAGGATCACTTTTTCTCGAACACGCAGGAGAGCCACGTATCATTGCATTAATAGAAGAAGAGAATACAAAGACAAGTTAAATTACATTCGTGCCTTTTAATGAAAATGAAAAAACACAACCCGACCTCAAACCAAACAGGTGCTTGAAGGATCACTGAAACCTATAGACTAAATGATAAGGTGCCCCAGAAACTTTTCCAACATCATTGCACACTGACTATTTGAGCTTATTCTTAGCACAACAGACAAGGAATATTGCTTTGATGCTAACTGAATAAATGGAACCTCACAAGTCCAGCAATTTTTTCGTAGAGTACTCATACAAATAAAATATGCAGCGAGGAAAATCGAATTATGAGCTACATGATGAAAATACAGTCTGCCAGTACACTGATACAGTTTTCTACAAATAAAAGGGATTCAAATGATGTGCCGTGCTGACAGAACAGCATCATCGCACACAATTATACATCATTTTCAGTTCATACACTGCAGGCCTACAGTGCAAATAGAAAGATAACTCCCAAACGGAAATGATTTCAGCTACTAATAGTCATCTAAAAGACTAAAACTGAGAATCGATAGGCTTGCATGGAATGTAAATATCTGCAGAAAATACCTGATTTGATGCTCGCGTAAATAGAAAGATAACTCAAAAACGGAGATGATTTCAGGTACTAAATAGTAATCTAAAACTGAGAATCAATAGACTTGTGGAATGTAAATATCTGCAGAAAATACCTGAGCTGATGCATCAACACATGTACAGCTTGTTGAAAACCATGACATGATATTAATAACATGAAAGTACTCATGATATGTCTATCACTTCATGAAATCCCTTGTTATTCTCAGGGGTTGCCGTATTTGTTTTTTCCCCTCCTGGGTGTGACTGCAAACTTGCTGGCTTATCATCAACCTTGCTGCCCGGTGTAGCATCTACTGAAGCACTGGGGCCACTAACATCTGCTTTCGCATTAATGTTACCTTCGAGGCCACCAGAAATATCACCAGTAGATGGATTTTGAGTTGCGTGATCTCCCCCTTCCTTAGCCTCTCCTGACACTGTAGGATCTGCATGGTCTGTCTTTTGTTTTTTCACACTGTTCGTCGAAGGGGTGCCAGTGCCATCATCCTCAAAATCATCATTTGCTGCACCTGGGTCTGCAGGATCCGAGGAATCTTTCCTTGGCCTCTTCCATTTTTTGGTTGATGATGTGCCATCATCCTCGAAATCTTCCTCCTCTCTACCCCTGTGCAGATAGGTCCAAAGTTTTTTGTCATTATCATACAGTACACAAGGGTCACGTTCATAATGCAAGCGATCAAGAGCGCCACTGACAACTTGGTTAATAGCAGACTCTTTATTCGCTTCTTCAAAGTTTAGGTATTGTGAATCTCTGAGCAGCGTGCAGACATCAGCTCTTGTTCCAGTTCTTGCAGGCAACCTAGCAGCAGCATCTCTTACAAGACAGAGGATAGTGACATGTGGTGGACGATCAGGTAAGAGCATGGGATGTCCCCTAGCTTTTGCTGTGGGCTTTCCACCTCCTCTCCTCAAGGGAGCAACTATAGACTTCTCCCCATCAGCAGCAGTATAGCAAAAGGCTCTATCAGGAATTGAGTATCTCAAAAACTCCTCGCGCTGGAAATATGCCTTTGCTTCATCTGAACTTGGGATTATTGTGTTCAGACTTTTCTGGGCTCTGAGTTCCTTGAATCTTTCCTTCATATCCAAATTTGCAGGATTCGGTGGTGGAGGTGGCGGAAGGGATCCTATCTGCTTAAGGGTTTCCTGACCACTTTTCAACCAGTTAGAAAATGCATCGACCAACTTTACAAGCATCTTGTGAGGAATGCCCCATGCTTCAGCAGAAGTTTCTTCATCAGGATCATCAAAAGAAACAGAAGTTACTGATCCAACCCAGAACCAACTTTTGTTTGATTTCTCATATGCAACTAGCGCCCTCCAGCCCTTCGCCCCTAGAGGAGCTGTTCTAGATGAAAGTACCTTCAATACTCCTCGAACTAAATCCTGAAGGGGCTCCTGTGTTTCAAGTATCCTAGGATCTCCAGGATTTAACCTGATTCGATTGACAAGTTCTTGAACAGTGAGTGCTGGACCTGCTGGTGAACTACTCGGTACAGTCTGCTCTGCAGTATTGGCAATTGCAACTTCAGGAGCCTGTTGAGCTTGCTCTGTCGCACTTGGTGGCGCTGCAGCAGTGGCATCGGCAACTTCTGGAACAGGTTGAACTTGCTCTGTCGCACCCGGTTCTTGAGGCGTTTTGTTCCGTTCTTCATTGTTGGACAGTTTTTTACCCTCCTCCCCATCAGGTTGCTTCGCTGCTGCTTGGATATCCTCAGTAGGATTGATCATAGCCTTCTTTACAGCAGTTAAAAGGTGTACAACGGAGAATGAAAAGCCCGTGTGGATAGTTGGTGTAATTGGCACATACTTCTTCTTAGGCTTCTCAGGTTTCTCTGGCTTCTCCAGTTTCTCGGTCTTCTCAGGTTTCTCGGGCTCTGCCGGTAGCACGTTATTTTCTGATGTGGCAGCAGCTGGTTCTGCTACCGTAACTGCATCAGCAGTGTTCTCTGGCCTCTTTTTACTTTTCTTCTTTGAGTTACCACTGTTCTCAACCACCTTTGGACCAGATGGTGCATTCTCAACATGATCACCCAGTCTAGTAACTTCAGCTCTCCCTTTTGGTTTTTTGGACCCAGAGCTGCAACTTAAAAGTGCTACTTTAACTGTTTCATTACCATCAACATCACCGTTAGAATCTTCAACGGCACGTCCTGATCGGCTAGCAAGCCTTTCATTTTCTGTTGACCTGAATGACTCCTTGTTTTCATTGAATTCATGCAATCCAGAGGTATCATAACCATGCATGTCCAAGGTTGCCATCCCTTTCCGCTTTCTTTCACCACTTGCTGAAGGAGGCTTCATGGTGTCAGTAACATGTTCCGCCATCGCCGCGTGCAGATCATGTGAATAAGCAGTCTCTGAAACCTTTCCTTTGATTCCTTTGCTTCGAGAGGGATCAAAATCTGCAGTAGCAGCAGGATAATTCATTTTGATTGTTTTGGCATGCTTCTTGGACTTTTTGGCACCAGATGGCAGTCTATGCGATCCAGAATAGTACTGCTCTGACTTCTGTCCAAGAAATTTCACATCTGGACCATCTTCAAAGTGCTCCGACGAATCAGATTCTGTCTCCTCACTTTGAGCATGGGAAGCAACACTCCTGTAGTGCTTCTGACCAATTTCATCAAATCGACTACTGGATTTACCTTTCATCTTCTCCTGTGCTAGCTTGCCTCTAGGGTCAGCCCTAAGGTGAGCATCATTAACCTGTTGCTCAATACTTTTATAGGACTTAACCTTCAGACCGTGACCAGCTTGAGCATTCCTGCTTCTGTAATCACCCGCAGCCTGCCCTTCCTGCCACTCATCTAAGCTACCAGTGTTGGTACCAGGCAGCCAGTGCATCTCATCCCCTCTTAGAGGTTTACTCTGCACACCTTTTCCACCATGTAACCAATCCCTCTCAGGGTACCTCGCATTCCTTCTGGTGTCAAAATATGGAGGATCAAATGCTGCTGCCAAGGTAACTCCCTGGTTACCCATGGGTCTGCCATGGTAGTAAGGAGCACCCATATGGTTATCACAGTGGTTGTTTCCATACAGATTGCCATCATAGCTCATACCCAATTCCTTCTTCCCTGGCTTTGGCAGTGGCCTAGAAGGTCGAAATCTTGTCAAATCCCTGTCATATCCAGGATCCTCTGCGTAAAGGCCATCTGTGCTCCTGTGAAGCCTCCTTCTATGTGTGAGAACTGGATCATAGCCGTAAGGATTTTGATGCGAAAGCTCAGAGAGTGCCACTGCAGCATCACGGCCAGACCCTCCAACGTATTCCTCGTCCTCTACTTTTGACACACCCAACAGCAGCGGCCCCTTAGACCTCTCCTTTGCTAACTTCCCAGCCTTCTTTAATTCCATTTTGTCTGGCTTCCGTGCCAAATACAGCTCCCCGGAATCCCTGCTCTCTGAATCAGTCTCTGACACAGCCCGCCCAGCCAAACCCAGACCCTTTTTCTTCCTTCGCTGCGCCTTCACCGCATCCAGCATCCGCAGCCTCTCATCAAGGCTGTAACCCTCGCGGCCCTTCCAGCAGTCCTTGATCTCCCTGAGCCCGCGCACCATTGAATTGTGGTAGCTCTGCAGCCAATAGTAATGCTTCCGCCGCTCCGCAAAGCGGGTGCCACGGCGGTACAGAACAATCCTCGGATCGCAGAGGCCGCCTTTCAGCCTGTCGAAGAGGGCGGCGAGGGGGCTCCCAAAGTGGAAGTTCTCCCCCGCGAGTAGCTCGACGAGAGTGCGCGCAAATGTCTCCTGGTCCATGTCGGGCAGCAAGGCGGCGAGGCTGAGCCGCTCCTCCTCGCTGAGGAGGCTGTTCCACGCATCAAGCGAGAGCACATCGCCCAGACTGCTGAGGTCGTAGAGCTCGAGCGGCACAGCGAAGCTCTGGTCCCCGACCTGGCACATCTCCGCACCTGCCTCGCCGAGCTCCATGATCTCCAGCTCGTCCGACCCCATCCCAGAGTCTTCTTCCTCCTCCTCCTCCTCGGCATCCTCTTCCATCACATCCTCCTCCGGCTCCTCACAGCCGCCGCCGCCGTTCTCCTCCTCGCCGCCAGAGGAGCCACGGGCCTCGGACTCCTGTGACGGCGTTGCTCGTGACTCCTCCTCGTCCTCCGTGGCATCCGGAGAGCCCTCCCCGCCGCCGTCAAGCCTGGGGAGCCGAACACCGGCGCCAGCCCTCACGATCGCCATGGCCACCCACCTACACCACCGCACCGAAAAAATGGTTCACACCAGTTAAACCCTAGCTCTCCAATCCACTCCATTACCGAGTAAGTAGCACAAGCAAGAATCGAACCAAGACGAGGACGAGAAAGCGGAACTCACCAGGAAGCACCGCGCGGCTGCGCGGCGAAGCGGATGCGGCGAAACCCTAACCCTAGCGCGCCGATTGGGAGGAAAAGGGGGAACGGACGGGGAAGAGGGGGAGGGCCGACGGGGGCGGGGATAAATAGTCG
>LAPY01000305.1:70654-83445 GCA_000970635.1 Eragrostis tef | reverse complement strand
GGGGCCCCCCCGCCGTAGTATGGCGGAGGAGGGTATTGGTATCCATACGGTGTGTATGAGTATGCATACGACACTACTCCTGGTCCGTACTGAGGAAAAGGTCCTTGCTTCGGAGGTTGGATTTGGTCGGTATTATTGTAGTTGCGCCAATCAACCTGCCGAAGCTGGCTCTGAACTGTGCCATAGTTTTGATCAACCTCTCCCTGCCGCGAAGGCTTTCCCTGCTGCGAAGCCTTTCCCTGCTTCGAAGTATTTACCTGTCGAGGTTCATTGTATCTAGTCCTGATGTTGCGCCCACCAATCGACCCAACTGAGAAAACGTATGATTCATTGTCCTTTCCCATTGTCTCCCGAGGCTAGTATCTCTGGCCAAGAAAACAGTGGGCACGACTTACTGAAAGAAAAAGGAAATGAGGTATAATAAACCACTGAGAATCACATTGGGAGTTGCAAACAGTTTGCATATATTCTTGCTTTGTTTCAGGAATAAACATTCAGCTAGGAGTATGCATGTCATTTGCCAAAATCCAGAAAATAAAAAAGATGCATTAACAACTAGTTGATCGTCTATTATAACACACTTCACATCTTCCTCTTACAGGTGGATGTAATTGCATTCTTGTTTCATTTTTCCTAGTTCGGACAACACACTTCACCTCTTCCTCTCTACCGTTAACCCTCAAGATATCTTAATCTCCCGCGCCAAATCACTGGATGATATGTACCCTACCGTTTGCACCATCCACCACCTTCCTTAGCTTGTGAAACTAACTAGCAGTTATTTATATAACTCAAGTAATTTATATGTATCTACACGCAATATTGTATTTAACCTCAAAAAGAAGCATATATATCTCATGGGGGAAACTACCATATCTCAAGATCCTTGAAACCGTTGCCATTATTATAAGATGAAGAAAACAATCGATCAAAATATAATGGAAACATTCACACCCAGAACAAATGGAGAAAAGAAGTATAGCTAGCTACGTGCTACAACTCTAGCAAGTGGAAACATTAGATGAGAGGATGTAGGGGATACTGGGAGTGGAGGATTCTTTCTGATCAGAAGAATGAAGTAGCTGCCGACGGATCGGTCTTGCCGATGCTTTGGTCTGCGATGGAGCACGGACTATATATAGGAGAAGCAAAGGTACTATTGATTCGATCGATAACTCAACATGCGCGTGCAGTCTAGTAGATTTATGGGCCCCGTACACAGTTACCCCCGATTGGGTGGATGGATAAGCTTTACTACGAAGGCTCATAGCCTAGAGAAAGTATAAAGAATTTTCCTTGCGATGAATATAACAGAATCTCTAATAGCAATGTCCGAGCATCAGGACCTACAATAGGTTGTGGAATATACCTCAGAGGTTGGAGGTGGCGACCATGAGAGCAGATCACGCATTATTCCAATCCCAACATGCACCTGCAGGCGATATCCATATCTTTGCACAGATACTGGAAGGCATTATTAATACCCCCCCCCAAACCCCCCCCCCCCCACCCCAAACACACACACACACCCGCACAAACACATCTTTAAATTTGAATACGGTGGGACTATGTTATTAGTAAATTTCACAAAACATACTAATGCCGTACAATAAAAAAGGGTACAGCAGCAAAACAGAACGCTACAAGCAATTTAGCCTTTCCTTATTATATACGATATGCATCCAATAGATGGATTAATTTAATCAACAAGTTGCCGACGATAAGCTCAGAGAAAGCAAAGCTCCGTGATACCTCCGGTCCCTTTCTGGTAGGCACATGGCAACTCAAGGCAATACATGCCGACAGGGTGGAGTTCTGTTTAGAGAAATCAGGTATCTCGTTTATTGATATTAAATTTTTTTTATGTCTACCTTAGTTTCATCTCTAGCTACATAGGCAATGCTGGTGTGAGTTTCTGGCCGGATAGAGCTCTAGAGATTGTAGTTCTCTTGTAGCCAACGGCATCAAGCCAGCATCAGTCTAAGCTATTTTCATCAAAAACAAAAACACATATTGTATATCGTTTCAAAAAAACACATATTGTATAATTCATCCTTGTAAAAACCCGCATGCATGCACATCCTATCCCTTTGAACACATCCGATAAAGAGACTGACATATATAGAGATTAATGAAATACCTATAGATGCCTCCTCATCATCGACATGTACGTCACCTATCATTGAAAGAATAATTAGCCGTAACATACAAATAATAGTTTGAATGATGTGCAGCCTAGTTAGCCACTTCACACCAAGGCCTATGAGCATGTCTGTGCAGGTACTTAAAAGTGTTCTTTGTGGACAAAATTGTTTTATTTACCATATCATATGGATGAGATGATGGTTTGGTAGAAATGTTATGTTTTTGAATAAAATACTTGATAAATCTAAAGGACAAGAACATGGCACACAGTTTTCATAGCCTTAGCTAGGTTCTTTCGAGTTTGAAAATAAAAGATGGAAATTTTGTAATATTTATTTCCCACAATAACTTATCGCATTCACATTACTATATTGTTCTTATGCTTGTTTTTATGTATTCACATCAAGGTCTGGGTGATGGTACCAGCCTAGTGCTGTAATAAGCTATGGTAATATTCTTTATTGGAGGCAGCTGCAGAGATTCTTTCATTACCTTGGAAGACCTAATTCTACTATGTATAAAAACAAAAGGAATGCTTATTTTTGCATCTATGCTATGCTAGCTAGATAGCTTCACGTTTATTGCTTCAATGTTCTCTTAGTGCCTTGTCACATTGCAATAATGCAGTGATATGGTT
Organism: Eragrostis tef; assembly: GCA_000970635.1. Classification (NCBI taxonomy): domain Eukaryota; kingdom Viridiplantae; phylum Streptophyta; class Magnoliopsida; order Poales; family Poaceae; genus Eragrostis; species Eragrostis tef. The sequence goes on along the minus strand of LAPY01000305.1, from coordinate 80,663 downwards.
CTTTCCTATCCAATCAGCTGTTGTGAGGCAGCTGGCTGGGTCGTTGGTCACGAATTTCTTTTATGAGTTCCTTTTCAAGATTTGTTACCTAAGGAATCGCTCGTTAATTGAAATGTTACCTGCGGCATCTCATTAAGTGGATGTCTGCCTAAGGTACAGGATATATAGATAATTCGTTAAGTGATTGGTGCAATGCGTGAGAAAAGAAAATCTATTTCAGCACGCATCATTTAGGTCGAGTATGTGCTGGCCATTTTCTTGTACATAAGTACACAATGGCCATCATGGGCTCAATTTCCACATAGGCTGTGATGTCACACCTTGGACCTTAACAAATGTTGTAGGTTTTGAGCTACCGTACTAGCCGCCACATGGTGCTGTTGCTACATCACACCCTTAATTAAGAGCTTACTAAAATCTCCAGAGAGAGACAAAATTGGTGCATTTTCTTTCTTTTTACAAGATCTTGATATATGTGACACTTATTTCCTGTTTTCACCCATTTTCTGGAGGGTCTAAGTGAAAACAAATCTTGTGCACTTGAAAATTCTCCAGTAGTCTACTAAGCAAAAGAAATCAAAATTTTCTTAAAATCATAAGAAAAAAGGACAAATATTTGAGATCTATCGTAAACCCATAAGCTGACACGGTGGTGCAATAACAAAGTGCCATTCAAATGATAGCACTTTGTGCTAATATAATTTTGCACAGAACCAATGAACTTGAGTGGCAAACCGTCTCATCACTCGGATACAAGCTACTAGGTAGAGTGGTACAGAAATACATGTAGTACTATCACCAGCTAAATATAAAAATACATCACGAATGCAGAGACATCTCAAACAAGAGTAGTGGCCTGTAAAGGACTCTACACAGTTATAAAGCATCGACCTAGCTAGGAGCTCATGGATTCCATGTGTTGGACTTGTCGCCGGACTAGCCTTGACCATCATCCTTCAAAACATGCTATACGGTTGTGGGCATGCTTGCGCCAGTGGCCACGACCACGCCCGTGATGTTCGCGAACAAGATGGTACACAGCCGCAGCGGCAGCAGCTCCAGCGGCTGCACCCCCAGCTAGGGACTCCAAGACCTTGTGTGCCCTACCGTGGCCTTGCACAGGATTGCCGCCATAGTAGCCACCCATTCCCAGTTGAAGGTACCCATGCAACTGCTGTGAAGGAGGGTATGCCCCTTGATAATAAGGGTAGCCACCCACACCGTGTTGTGGGTACGCATACGATTGCTGTTGTGGAGGGTAGTATGCTGGTGGATAAGCTCCCTGCGAAGGCTGTCCCTGGGAAGGATTAAAATTAGTCGACCCAATCCCATCTCCATTCCCGAAGTTGGAGAAGATGAATTGACTCTCCTTGTCGGCCTCGTCTCCCTGCATCGCCTCCATAAGCTAGCTAGGATCTCTGGCTGAAGAAACAAAAGGCGCAACAGACAAAAAAAATATTATGGAACAACCACTTGAAAACTCTTTAAATTTCGAAGTTGAGTGATGTTTTTGTTAGTTGACATGTGTTCTAAAATGTGGATATACATGTTTGTTTACACTTTACATACTCGAACAACCTCTTGGCCAATCCCCTACCTTTGTTTCTTTCATTCTGTGGGTTCGCAAAATTATGATGTAACGACTTAACAGCTAGCTAGCTTGCCGATTCAACTAATTAATCATATATATACATGCAAGACAAAACTTCATGAGAAATATCCCACGCACTAATACCAGTATGTCTGATGATATTTGAAAAAGAACCTAATTGAAACATGACTGCATCCGAAAATGGAGACAAGAAAGGGTAGCAACGTGACAGTCTACAAGAAATAAATTTAAACGAGAAGATTTAAACTTTAGCTAGCTTACTGGAATGCAAGGATTCTTCCGAGGCAGAAGATGAACTGAAGGAGCAGCCAATCGGTATCCTCGATGTTTTGTCTGCAGTGGCCAAGGAGTATATATAGACGGAAGACAACGGGAGCTAGCTAGTGACTTGCCGGGCTATATTTCAGTTGTGTTTGGTTTGATAGGCTTCAATTTACTTCAGATAGAAGTTAGCATTTGAGTGCAATCGACAACCTACGTCTCACAAGTGTAAAGCATTCACCATGCAGCAGATGTGAATGGAATATGGAATATGTAATCACAACGAGGATGCCTGAATACAAATAATTAAGCATACTCAGCACCACCTGGAAATTAACATCAAGCGCATAACATATATATTCCATGAGCACAAACCACACGCATCTCCAAATGAGATTCATACCATACCTAGTCGAAATATATGCTGGGTAGAATAACTGTACCTACATAAGGATCATGAGATTCATAGCATACCTAGTCGGCTAGTGTCACTGTAGTTAAACTGGGATTACAACGGTCTAAGGGTTAAATTAACAAAAATACATTGTAAACATTCATGAATGCTAATTTTCTCTATGTTTTTCCTACTAGATGGCATAAGTGCCCCTTGACACAACAGTTCACATGCATGCAGCGCCAAAGCGTGTCATTTACTATCTAGTTATTAGCTCACAAGCAAAGACAAGAAAAAGACCTGGTTATCGGCAGCTCAAACTATCCTCATAGTCTGTGTTGTGTTGTACAATTTATAATAATCTTCCACTACATACAATATTCTCCGATATTGACTTGACTTGGCATGCTCATTCAGTATGCCCATTGGGTGGTGATGAACCTACTTTTGTTGATCTTTTGTCAGATCAGCGTGCGTTTTTACAGCTTTCATGACTTACATAGCTTTATCACTTTAATTGACCTAAAAGGATTTACTTAGATCAGACCAACTGACCTTGACTTCTTGTCTTGATTGTGCTCGGATTTCTTAATTATATAAGATATATAAGATATATGCTAGCCCCATCTCGTGCACGATTAATTAAGTTATTGTTTCTGTTTGTGAGAAATACTTACTTAGGTGTCCAGTGCAAATATTTTTGGGCTGGAAGGTATATATATATTTGGTTAGTGCTTCTTCCTCTAACGAAATATTTGAATGTTATCATAACAGAAGTGTCAAGTCCCTATTAGTTATATATTGAGAAAATTTACAACAAATTATACTCCCTCCATCCCACAACACATGACATCCTAGAAAATCTTAGACAGGTTAGGAGTGGAAACCAATGACCCACATACCCCTAGTTATGTGCCAGCTTCACAGGAAAAATGACCCTTCAATTATGCTTGCCTGCTAATTAATCTCTTGGCAGTGTGTTAATTGAAGGAGTTCTTTTGATTAGGTGGACCTCAGAAGTTGGCTAACATTCCATTGTATGTGGGACAAAATTTGAATGCTTGGATGTCAATTTGTTGTGAGACGGAGGGACTACCCAAAAAAAAGAAGTCCAAACAAGAAAACAAAACTCAAAGGTGCCTAATAAGGGCCTGTTTGTTCATGTACTAATATTTTCACCAGTTGTCACAAATCCTTGCCACGCTCTCTTGAGGTTAGTCTCAGAAGCTTTTCCATACTTTTTTATACACATTTAGATTTTCACAGTCTCTAGTCTCTAGAGTGTTTGTATTAATTGGATATTTTCCAGCGAGAATGTTTTTTATGTAGGCAGCTTGAGCACTCAAAGACTGTCTGTCAGCATCAGTTCACAACAGAATAGAATATCTTGAGATAATTTCAATGGACAACCTCATCAATGAAGGGCATCTTTTCACAGAGCGATCGTTGTGACTTCTCAGAGAGACATAGGGAGAATATGGTAATTTGTTCGCTTTGATCACCACACCAACTTCTACGGTAAATATCAACACAAGGTCATTTATTCAATTTGTTGCGTATTAACAAAACCCATCTCGTCGATATCACGTGTACCAAACACAAACTACAACAGTGGTACAGAAATAGACAGAGGTACATAGCTACGGTGAACCATCACCCTGCTGCAAATTACAGTACATACAGGAAGCTTGCCCGACACATGGTCATGCCGTCCCTGGACACACGGGGTTTTATTTGTAGTCGTATATATGACAAGGCTAGTCACTGACCACGGTGAGCTTGGAACTCAACTCATGACATCCATCTGCGGTATAGAGGATTCGGCACTGAGCCTATCATGCTTCACTTAATTTGCAGTCGCCGTGGCTTGGCAGGAGGCAGTAGCCTCGGCAGTCACGCCTTCACCTTTCGGGGCCGTGGAGCATGTTTGCCCTGTTGGCGCTGCTGACCAGGCAGCAGCTCCGATGGCTGTGCCGCCGCCGCCGCCTGACGATCCCTTGTCCATCTTTGTCTCATAATTACCTCCTGCGATTAACCACAAGATGGAGTAGTCGATTAATTAGCTTGGATCAATCAACGTTCCTCTGAATTCACGCAACTGAAACAGGTAGCAACAATTCAGAGTACCCTGGTCAGCTGAGTAACCTAGTGCAGGATGGCCGCCATGGTGGCCACCACCACCCAGAGGAGGAGGGTATGCCCCGTGAGGAGGCAGTTGAGGATACTCATACGGTTTTGGTGGAGTGGGGTATGCCCCATAAGGAGACGGGTAGCCACCGTAACCCGGTTGCGAGTACCCATACGGCCCACGAGAAGACGTATTTGTGTATGTATATGGTGGAGGAAAGTACGGGTAAGGGTATCCAGATGAGTATGAGTATGATAACGAGTGTGACTCCAATGGTGGTGGTGGAGGTTGATAGTACACTTCCTGCTTCCTAGGCTGTTCCTTGTCTTTTTTCTTCTTTTTTTGAACAAGCCTAGGCTGTTCCTGGTGAGGATTGTAGTTCGTCGACCCGATCCCAGCACCATTACCAAAGTTGGAGAAGTTGAATTGACCACCCTTGTCCGCCATCTCCCGGGCTATGATCTCTGGCCAAATTAGAAATGACAACGTGGCGTCAACCACCAAAAACCTTGGAAGTTGTTTGCAACAGTAAAAAAATCCTTCTTTTTTCAATGACTCAACAATAATTACCTTCCATTGCCATTACGAAGAAATTAAACCATAATATTCTATACACATTTAGAAATGATTTTCGTTAACTACCTATCATTGTGATAATTATATATCCAAATCAAAGTATCCTTGTCAATTACCGTTTACCAATATTTATATAGCTAGATTGTTGATACTAGCCACGCAAATGCACGAAAAGCTAGGTATCATGTCTACATCCATGTCGTACTACACTTACGTGGTGTGATATAACCCAACCAACTAGCCACGCTAATCTGTATGTACACAAGACTTGAAATTCAAGAAGAAAAAGGGCATGCATGGATGTATGTATATATGCACACTTAACGTAATAAGTAATCAGAAAAAAGTAACATATATATCCCATGTTCCTTAAACTATCTAAGCATGATACGAAGAAGAATTAATAGACATATACATCCAACAAGTTGGAGAAAAATAAAGGCTAGCTAGCAATGTGCTGCAATCTATGAGAGATGCACTTGGGAGATGAAGCTTGGCATACGAGAAGATGAGGATTCTTTGGGGGAACCGAAGAAGACGAGGCTGCAGCTAGCTGCGACTGGTCCTGCCGATGGTTTTGTCTGCGATGAAGGGTATGCTATATATAGGCGAGCAGGCAACAGTTGTAGTCGTTAGTTCTATTTGGGATCAGGCAAAACGGCAGTGGATCCAACTGACATGTGGGACCCGTATGCTTAGAGGACTCACCAGGCCATACCATTCACCACGTTGGTCGTGGTTTTACGAATGGATAGGCTTTAACTTCCTCAAGATCGAAGTTAGCATTTGCATGCAAACGACGGCCTCACGTCCGCCACGGATGGATAGAATGGAATATGTATTAGTTATACTCGCAGTGGGACAGATCAAGACACGCAGATATGGAATAATTACCTCGAGCTAGGAACAGCGACCGTGAGAACAAACCACGCATCATTCCAGTCCTAAGAAGCAAATTCCAGGTGAGATTCATATCTAGCAAATGCTAGAAAGCGACATAAAGTTAAGGAATACCATTGACTAGTCGTAGTAGAAATTGAGAGAACGTTAAATCTCATAACAAGCATATTAAGGGCTGTATAAGTGCAACGGGAATATTTGAAGGAAGCAATATCAATACTAAAACAGAAACCCAGGGAGAGAGGGATTATATAGTATTAACTAATTAATACTCCCTCCGGTAACGAAATAGGACGTTTTGGACAAGTTTTAGCATACCAAGGCTTGATTAGATCATGCAATTGTGTAGTATAATTAACTTGAGCATATGGAGTACGATATCATATACTCCTATGGTTCATCTATTATTGAAACTAAAGAGCTGGTTAGGCCAACGTGTGGCAAGCCACAGGTATCTTTACTCGATAAGGGCAGGAAAGCATTGGCCAGATGATCTCTGAATCTTCCTCGGATAAGCGCGCGAGGCGGCATCCCAACTCAAGGCAACGAGTCGCATTTGTGCAAAAATTCCGTCGAGTGCAACTGAGCATATATATAAAAAGGATTCGACAAACCTATACATATCAAAGTGAGGTGAATCAAAAAAAAAAAAACTAAGTGGTCCAGACCGGGGGGTTGGGGGGGGGGGACACATATATTTATGTGTCAATTACTTGATTGATCTGTTGGAAAGGCTAATAATATCTCAATATATTGTCGCATTTACGATAAGTTTAAAATAAAACATTTTAGCATGTGTATTGTAGTTGTTGGTAAATTAGATTACTTGTAAGCAGCTAGTTTTTTTTTTGGGGGGGGGCAACTTGCTTGGTAATAAGGCCGTTATTGAGTTAGTTGTTTATACTAATAACAGACGTAAACACTGAACAGAAGTTACATAGCAGGAGATGCGTATTTTCACACTTTTTCTTCCCCCCCCCCCCCTCCCCTTGGTTGGACGTCTGGTCGAGTAACAATCAAGTGATAACGTTATATTGTTCTTTTCCTACCTAGTTTCAGAATACATGTCGTTTTAGCTTTGGTCAAAGTCAAACATCTGTTTTTAACCATTGACTTTTAGAAAATCATCTAGTTTAGAAACATATGAATCTGAAAAAAATAATATTATAGTCTTTTAACTATAGTGGTTTTAGAAATTGATGATAAAAGCTATAAATGTTTGAATTTGTCAAAAGCTAAAACGATATTTATTTTGAAATGAACAGAGTATCCAAGTCCTACTGTTGTGGTCAAGGTCTTGGTCTTTGGTCAAGAATATCTTTTCATTTTGCAAGATTTCTTCCCTATGAATTGGTCGTTAAGTGGAATGCCACCCGAGGAATCATTCTTGTTTTGTGGAACTATTTTGTGTAATGGGTCGGCAGAATAATTCCAAAGTGATTGGATTGCCACGTGAGAAGAAATCTATCTTCGTAAAGCATATGAAAGAGAACGAATAGGTTTCTTGCAAAGAGATTCTATAAATAAACAAGTCACCGTACTTGCCTGTGCAACTTTAATTATATTCCAGGTCCTCTTCCACCCAATGGATTCGGCTCCAAGTTTCACAAATTTGTGGAGCCATTCTTCTTTTCTAAGGGAGAATCATAAATTTTGCAACCTACCATGATATTCGCTCAATCTTTGTCACCAACATAATTCTGGTTCAATGATATCCACTCTCACAACCCAGCCTTGCGATGGCAATAGCCGATGGACTCCTTTGTGCGAGAAGGATGAGTCATGAGAATCAAATAGATAAGCTAAGGAACGTGTTGGCATGACAATTGCTTTGGAGTACAGAATGTGTCGGATAGGGGCGTCGATTTGTGAAACTTTTTTTCTATTTAAATTGAGTTGATTCAAACCTGAACTCAACACTTGATTCAATAATCATGTTGTTTTTTGTGTGAGAAAGCAACTGTAAACTTTCAGTATCTAAATGTTATTATATTGAAATTTAAGTGATGTGATTAGTTTATGCCTGGCTTTAAAAGCATTGCACCATCTGAAAATGTCCAACTGATCAATTCGGTTTCAGAGTTGCTGATGGACAGTGGAATGAGGACTTAATCAGAGATGTATTTTGTAATTTTGATGTGGAGGCTATCCTATCTACTCCGCTTGACGAGGAGATGACTTCTGGGCTTGGGAACCTGAAAAGCATGGACTATATTCAATCAAGCCGGCATACAGACTGCTAGAATGCGGACGTAGACAAATGGAGGATGGTCAGGTCCCTATATCCTCATCTCATCAAGACTGGAAAGCAATATGGAACTAGAGTTTAGAGGTTCCTCCCAAAGTGAAGGTATTTTGGTGGCGTAGCTCTAATGATGGAGATCTGTGAAGGAATCCAGCTATCAACCTCATCCTAAGGGATATAGTCAGTGCTAGTAGGCAAGCTTCGATGAGAGCGCTAGACAGGTCTCATGAGAATGTGTACAGGTGGAGTGGCAGATAACCCCCATATTGCCTTCGTGACCTGCGAGCGGATGACTGTAACCATATGATAGTCCAATGAAGCTCCTGATTACCGAAAAAAAAAATCCCTTTTTAAGCCTATTTATCAATGACGAGTTGCCATTTTTTTTTAAAAAAAAAGGGATGAAGAGTTGTGAAGAGATCCGGCTGTTAAAATTAGGTCTGCTTGCCTAGCACTTGATACCTCCAAATGGTGGAATCGAACAATGAACTTGGCTACAATGGAGTAGATATTTACTAATGACTATCATAAACAAACCCTGATGTTCTTGATCAACACCCATTTAATCCATAGCTTGGCGATCTTTGGCCTTCATCTTTCACTGATCAAAGGTTCTCTGAGAAGGTCGCACCAGCATAGTCTAAGATTACAGAAGAATAAAATGCATAGCAAAATTTCCCTTCGCGCAAGTCCTACAGGGAAGCACGGAGGCATAGCAGAGTAACTTTCAGAGTTCTCGAGGCAAAACAGGGTGACTTGCAGAACCCTCTCCGGATAGTGCCAGCAGAATAACACTCCAGTATAAATTTCATCATAAGCTTCAGTACTCAATGTCAACGTCGATTCACACAGCAAAAAGGATCTACTTTCGGTGGACAGGATATACAACACAATAATGTTCTGAGCACTTATCAGCACAGGGTATCGGCAAATGGTTATTCGATCAATTATTAGCATACTCTGTTGTCACTCGCACACAACCCAGACAGAGTACCGAAACACATAAGAGTGCAGAGGAACCATCACCCAGCTAAATACATGGCAAAGCAAAGGCATTCCCAACAACATCAGTTCTGGAAGCCTACACAGTTTTAGTACCATCGACCATTTCATTACTTCCACTTCTTGAACTTGCCACCGAACATGCCATGCCCATGCTTGCCATGCTTGAACTTGCCGTGGCCGTGCTTGAACTTGCCATGCCCGTGCTTGCCATGCTTGAACTTGCCGTGGCCACCATAGCCATGTCCGTATCCACCATAGCCTCCGTGCCCTCCCATCATGCCTCCGTGCCCTCCCATGATCCCATGTCCTCCGCTGTGGCCGCCGTGAGAGAGTTTGTGTGCTCCATAAGCAGCAGCTGCAGCGGCTGCGCCTCCAGCTAGCAGCGGACCCATGTGGCTCCCACTGCTACCATGACCTGCAACCAAGAGAGTCCGTGGCCATTGGATTAGTTTCACCATTAGGCTGAATCTACAAAACAGAGCTACTGAACTCTCAACAGTGTAATAACAATGTCATTGGACAAAGGTCGGTTCAATTGTAGGATATGGCAGTACTGGACAAGCAGCAACGTCACCAATTCAGACATAAAATTACCAAATACTAATTTCTGTTTGGAAAAATGAAAAAGCAGGAGGAATTAAAAAACTAAAACACAGAATTGAAGAACATACCGCCCTGGTGAGATCCGCCGGGGTAGCCAGTAGGGGGATAGCCACCGTGCTGAGGGTAGCCGCCTGGTTGAGGGTACCCATGCTGTGGTGGATATGCCCCAGGTGCAGGTGGGTACGCCCCAGGCGGAGGAGGATAGGCCCCCGGTGGAGGCGGGTACGCCCCTGGCTGTGGCGGGTAGCCTTGCGGAGGGTATCCCTGAGGCGGGTACCCATGGCC
>LAPY01000305.1:34246-50876 GCA_000970635.1 Eragrostis tef | reverse complement strand
AGCCATGGCCGTAATGGTGGCCGCCATAGCCATGGCCGTAGCCGCCATATCCATGGCCATGAGAAAGCTTGTGCGCTCCATAAGCAGCAGCTGCAGCGGCTGCACCCCCAGCTAGCAATTGCCCCATGTGTCCCCCACCATGGCTGCTTCCATAACCTGCAACCACAAGAGCCCATGAGCACGTACGAAATGGTCTTAACCATTTTGGTAGAATGGGCACAATAATAAAGTACCAAATTCGTAATATAACAATGGTACCATACATAGGACCGAAATTGCTGCAAGGATAACTAATTAACTATTCTGCATTACAGCGTAATAAAAAAGAAACATCCATCCAATAAGATATAGAATTCGTCATAAAAATTAGCAGACACCATTTCTTCACTTGGACAATAATTAAAGAACAGTTACTTGAATAATGGAAGAGTATAATTCATACCGGTGGGGTAGCCTGTAGGAGGATAACCACCGTGTGAAGAGTAGCAGCCTGGTTGAGAGTAACCATAGTGTGGAGGAGGATAAGCTACTGGCGGCGGCGGGTAGCCTTGTGGAGGGTATCCCTGATGGGAGTACCCATAGCTACCACCATACATGCTTGAGAAGAGCCCCTTGTTAGTAGTCTCGTGCTTGTCATTCCCTCCCATTGTTGTCTCCCCTAGCAATTTGAGAGAGATGGTTGAAACATGAATGTTACCTTCTAGAGAGAGATGGCAGGAAATTGCTGAAAAATTGATTAGAGTGACAGGATGAAGGTTATATTTATCATCAAATCTTTGGCATCCGGTAATTAAGATGCCTGCATCACAGATTCATCACAGGCAACAAGTTGATCTAGGGACAAAGATTGTGTGGCATCCACTGTGGAACCCCATTTTTTTTTTGTTAGCCAGTTACGGTGGCAAAATTCAGGACCAACTAAAACGTCCTTCGACGTGCATAAATCTTAGACGAGGACGTCCTAAGCTGAAGATGCAATTAATCTTCATCATCCATATACTTCATCCGATGGCTCTCATCAACTGCTACAGTAGCAGTTGCTGTAGCAATTGATGAAGACCGTTGGATGGAGTACATGGATGGTGTAGATAGCATCCTAAGCCTAGGATGTACCTTGGAAGTTCCATTCTAAAACAGATTGACATTCATATTATCTAAGTTTGTAGCATAATGATGCACTCGAATTATGCAATTGACCTTAGGAAATTGTAAAGTAGCTTAGATATGTCAATAAATCTGGTAAAATAAAGTCTAGGCAACTTTGAACTTTCAGTTGTTCTAATATGAAAAGGCAGCACATGGATGGAAGAGTTCCAGAAAGAAAGAAAGAAAGAAAGAAAGAAAGAAAGAAAGAAAACTATGCAATTGATCCGAATTCCTCTTGTTGCATAAGTTCTATTAATTGAACTATGGTCCCGCATAAAAACATTTCTCCCAACAATAAGGTCTTACGATTGCACAAATACAACTATCTAAATTTTAACTCATATAAATAAACATTTTGAACTATTTCTTCCTAATATTTGCTCGTGCACACCTACAAATTTCCCAATTTATACGATAAATCTATACCTTCATGTTCTACTGGACCAAACACAGGAAGGTTTGAAACATCCTAATTAATCAACCTGCTCTACCGCTCGCTAGATCGACAGATCTCGCCATGCACAGTTCACAGCGGTTGAAATTTGGGGAGGAAGTAAGTATTACGTGAACACACAGAAAATCGTGGAACAAAGAATATTACTGCCGTACATACAGCCTAATAGCCAAAAGATAATAAAATCAGGAACGGTTTGGCATACCAAATGACAATAACTACGACGATCAATCAGCCGTAGAGCGGAACAGCCGATGACCGATGTTGATGTTCGTGTGGCGACGGATGATGGTCTTTGGCCGCGCGCTCCCTTGCGCCGGTTGTATTCTTGAAGCAACTTCTCTGTCCGGGCTATATACCAGAAACAAGGCAAGTAAAGTACGTCTTCAGGGTATGAAAACACGTGCCTGAATTTGATCGAATTTATTCGCGCGCTGGATGATGCCATGTAGTGGTTCTCATCTCGTCGTGGAGGAAGAAAGCAACGCGACCAACTAACCCACGATCCGGTCCCACCACGCAGTGAATAGTCTCACCGAATCCACCTTCGCCGTGACGAGCGTAGATAGATACTTGCGTGCAATCAACGTCGCGCTGACGCGTGTAAAGACCAAACGAATTTGTCGATGCGGGGCCCAGTTGGCCGGTTTGGTTCGCTTGGATTGGAGGAGAGCCTCGTCTGACCAAGTTGGGCCTTAACCGTCGCCGGTGGATTCGCCGTAAACCATGGAGATTCAACGGCCCGCGATCTGCCAGTAACACAAGATGGCCTTCATCAATCACCATTTTGAGTGATTATTCCTATAGTGAGTGTGCGGCAACTGTAAAGCAACGAGATACAGGTTGACATAGCATATCTGATGAACTTGCCTCGACCCAGACGGCCTGATGATCACAGCAGCGTGCTAGTCTATCAAATCATCATAGCATGAAAATAGATTAATGTTTAGCCATTGATCAGAGAGGCTGGAGTACCTATTTCATTTTGGTGAAGAATGCCTATTCTGCTTCTGAAGTTCTTGCATTGGCTGATATGTGAACAGAGTTTTTGTGTCTTTTTCTTGGCTGTAAAGATTTGATTGTGCATTCCTCTTCGAATCTTGATAGTAGCCCATTCACACAGTTCAAACCACTTGGCCGCTCATGTCATCGGCAACTTTATAAATCAAACAACAGAGCATTCCGGCATTGATTCCCATAAAGGAAAAAAAGGAACATTCCGGCATGGAGACATCCTGACAAAAAAGGTTGGATGTCAAAATGTTTTTGCGCTGGGAAATCGATGAAGAACAGCACCTGACAACTAAAAGCAAGGGTATTGGAGGCTGCTGATGGAGGCCAATTGCAACAGGAAATGGACAAATCTGTACATAGTCTAAAGTTGGACTGTTGGAAATGGAAATGTCCAATATAAAGTTTAGCCATGTAAACATATATCGTTGGGAGGCAAAATTTGAATCTAGCTTGCCATTCCAATGTACATTCCATTTCTTTTGTACAGAATCTAGCTTGCCAGGCGCATAGCTGAAAATCGACTGAATGTGAGAACTGAAGAAGAAATTCCGTACCGGTGGCAGATGGAAAATCCAGCGATAAGACCAATCCTCCAATCGTCGTCGCTTACCGACCACCCAAGCGTCACAGAACTTCAACCGCGGCAACACCAGCGGCCAGCCGAGCCACGGACGCCGGCGCCCTGCCGCGCTCGTCGAGGAAGATCCTTCCAAATCGGCGCAATGAAACCCATGCTACAATAATTCCGGCGTAGGAACCTCTCCAGACCCAAGTCCGCCGCGGCGAGGCCCGCGAAGGATCGCCGGAGCGCCGCCCGCCGCGCCGCGGGAAGGGGAGAGAGGGTAACGGGGACGCTGAATAACGGGAAGGGCCTATCTGAAGATACCGGTTTCTTTCCTGCCTCTCCACCCGTTCATCAAATCCATCCAACGGCTGCCGGCGCGCTGTGATCTGAACTTTCTTCAAAATAGCCCCTGGGTTGGATCGCGAGTATTAATCGCGATCCATTATTTTACAAATAGAACCCTGGTTCAGATCGCGATTAATACTCGCGATCCAATATTTTCCAATATGCCCCCTGATTCGGGTCAACAATTTGCAGATTAACCCTCCTGTATCCTGGCGGATGGTTTTCTTGTCTCGCTCCTCCCCGGCCGCCCCTCCTCCGTTCGCCGGCCGTCCTCCGGGGCATTGGTCAGGCTCTCCGACCTGGTCGCCAAGTGGTTAAGGAGGATTCGCTGAAGATTTTCCCTCCCCCTGCATTGGCTGATGGCTTATTTCCTCCCGCCGGCCGCCCGTCCGCAATCCCACCGGCGAAGACCAAACCAACTCGCGGTGGCGATTCAGAGTAAGAGACGACGGCAGCATCTGTCAACTGGGGTGTGGCGCTTGCTGTTCCTTTGCCTGGGCAGTTGATTCCCCGTTGCGACGTTGCTGAGAAAGAATCGAGGCCGATGCGCTGGCGCTGCTTGCCTGTGCCCGCGACCTGTTCGACGGAATTCCGCGCGGATACGATGCCGATCACCTGCTCGTTCGCTCAGGTGCGTGCTTACTGACATCCAAAGTTACTTGCTTCCACCATTTCGTCAGGCTGAGCCTACTTTCTACTTTTCTGTTTTCTTGCACTCTTCTCTGGTCTCACCATGCTGCGACCCTGGAATGAACTGATCACTCGTTCATTGCCTCAAGTACAAAACTGTACCTACTCTTCACTGCCTACAATTTATCGTGCTGTATTCTTAATTAACTGCTTATTTTCGCTGAACATGAGCTGAAACTTCTCATGCTATCACAGATATAAAAATGATCATTCTGTTCACTGCACAAGTACACTGCACTGCGAATTAAAAAAAATAAAATGTTTTATTTTTTGCGAATAATTTATTTTTACATTATTATAAACTGTTAAGAAGCCTTAATGTTAACAAGTGCGGCATATGCATATCCCCACTTTGTTAGAATCAACTCGTTAGCATACGCCTAGTTAAGCTCAGTGAGTGCACAGAAAAATCTTAAAAAATAAATGAAACGAGGCATTCTGGCTTCAATCCACCCTCTGAAATGTTAATTCTAACTCTTGTTTGTTAGCTCCATGATGAATCTGGTTCCCTTTGGATGAACTGGTCATTGTAAAAACATGTTAGTACGTAGCTAGAATATTGCTGTAAATTTAGTCATTGAACAGGGAAGAACCACTACCTATTTCATTTTAGTGAAGAATCCCGTGTCACTGTTCTGCTTCTGAAATGCCGGCTTTGCGCATGCAAACGGCGACGGATTCTTGTCTGGAAAGAGGAACATCTGGAGTGGTACTCTTGATTTGGAAGGTGCATTCCTCGAACTGCTGGTAGCTAGCCTTGGGCCCAGATAAGCTAGTGCTATTGAGTTGCTTTGCCAAAACATTTTCAATTTCTGCTTGGAGCCCTTTTACATGATACAAAGCAGCCTGCAGTTCGTAAGACACTTTTTTTTTCTCCTGCCTCATGCTAGATACCTCCCCATGGAACTTTGCAGCCTGATATGGACTAAATCTGGCTCTGTCCTCAGCTTGCCTTCAGCTTTTCCTCCTTTATTAGCATACCTCTATCTGGTTTTAGTTGTTCATACTTGGTCTGAAATTCTTGCAAATGTTAAAATGACATGCATCAGAAACGCTATGTTCTCTTGTTATGCCGTCCTAGTGACGGATTGTACCAATCCTCTTGGACCTTTCTCTTCTTCTTAATATAATGATGCACAGTTCTCCTGCGCGTTCGAGATTAAAGAAAAACTGCATCAATATCTCTTCTGAACTTTTCTTCAAGAAGGAGAAGCATTCTCCATCTCAGCAACATTTGTTGATTTGACGTCCTCCAGAATAATAATTTCTGGATTAGTAACAGCATCATGTGATGCATCAGCTTCCTGAGGAGATTTGATGCTTCGGTTAATTTTCAGGCTTGAACTATTTTTTGTTACCCTGGAATTAAAGGAAATGAATGGGCAATACGCTTGGAGTTCGTTGGTGGCCCCTAACTATCCCATCCTTCTCACTTAGGGACATGGTTGAAATCATTCGATGACCATTATACGATACATTTTTTGCAGGAGTTCAAGAGCTGATGAAGTGAACGAATTTCCACATCCTTATTGCGTTGATACTCCGCAATTGTCATCTCATTCAAGTGTTCCAGGTTATTTGTCATCAATTTGCATTCTTATATAGTTTTGTAGGATGGAAGTGTTAGTGTATGTAACAAATGGCCAAGTATCATGGACGGGTCCAACTTGAACCAGATAGCAAACATGTCACACATCGGTTTGTTTCTGAAACTCATGCTTCCCTTTTTCTTAGTTCGACTCAAATTATCATATGCACACTGTCATAAAAGGCTGTAACTTTGTTCAAATGATAACCTTACATCTTATTGGAAAGTTCCTGCCGTTAATCATTCAAGCGCTTCTATGCGCAGCATCACAACAGGTTATATTACCAATATAGACGATAACTTATTAGCAAACCGTCTTGTCTCTCGCATACATGTTATATTACCAATATAGACGATAGATGAACGATCATCCCGCCGTTACATATACTGCGAGTCCATTCCCAAGACCTTAATTATTGAAGCCCACACATGATTTTAGTATCATCAACCAGGAGTTGCACATCACTTCCACTTGTTGAACTTGCCATGGTGGCTGCCATAGCCATGTCCGTAGTGGTGGCCGTGACCATGTTTGAACTTGCCGTGGTGGCCGCTATAGCCATGCCCGTAGTTGTGGCCGTGACCATGGTTGAACTTGCCATGACTGTATTGGTGGCTGCCGTGGCCACCATATCCATGGCCATGAGAAAGCTTGTGCGCTCCATAAGCAGTGGCTGCAACTGCTGCGCCGCCAGCTAGCATCGGCCCCATGTGTCCACCACCATGTCCATGGCTGCTTCCATAACCTGAAACCACTAGGTCCCATTAGAATGAAATGATTTTCACTTAGCCATGACTGTATGGGTGGCTGCCGTGGCCACCATATCCATGTCCATGAGAAAGTTTGTGCGCTCCATAAGCAGTCGCTGCAACTGCTGCACCCCCAGCTAGCATCGGCCCCATGTGTGCCCCGCCATGGTTGCTTCCATAACCTGAAAACCATAAGGTCCCATTGGCATGAAATGATTTTCACTATTTGGCTGACACACAATACTATGGTATGAGACCAATACTTGCTAGAAGCTAATAAACTAATACATACTGCTAGGGTAGCCTGTAGGAGGATAGCCCCCGTGTGATGAGTAGCCGCCTGGCTGAGGGTACCCATATTGTGTTTGCTGGTAGCCTTGAGGAGGGTATCCCTGATGCTGGTACCCATAGCCACCAGTATAACTGTGACTTATGGTCGAGAAGAGCCCCCTATCACTCTCATCATGCCCTCCCATTGTCTCCTAAGAGGAAAATAGAGAGAATAACAAACTGTCAGGGAGTACAAGTTGAAACATGAATGTTCTTATTCTGGTGATGAAGGTTAAATTAGAGCGAAACATGGTAAAAGACTGTATTGAACAAATATTTGGCATCCCAATGAAATCCAAGCATTATTACCGGGGAACAGGGGATCCAGGACAAAATTGTGGACTTCAATGTGTTATGCTATGCACGTACCACCAACTAAAAACATCATGGCAATAGATCGGTATGCGGGTATGTTCACAGTCGCATACATAATTAAACGGCCATAGGTTTGCCGATTTATCAAAGCATGCAGCTGAAAACTGGCGCCAAAACTATGCAATCGACAATAGGCAAATCTACAGTAGTAGCTTATGAAATGTAAATAAGCCTAGAAACTACTGATATTCTTTCGCTCCTATGTTTGCGAAAGACAGCCAGAGTCCCTCCAAAAAGAAATATTGATGCAGTTTTTCTTTAATCTCGAACGCGCAGGAGAACTGTGCATCATTATATTAAGAAGAAGAGAAAGGTCCAAGAGGATTGGTACAATCCGTCACTAGGACGGCATAATCTATAGTAGTAGCTTATGAAAGGCAGCCAGAGTCCCTCCAAAAAGAAAATATATATGATCACCTAGGATCACGTTGAAACTAACTCTATACAACTAACTATTTCTCACGAACAGTGCTATGAGCTCCTATGTTTGCCCAAAGCCCCAAATCTAAGAAGAAATAAACATTTGAACTACTATGGCCTAATCATTGCTTATCTACAACCCAAAAGATCCCCGAAACATATACAATAAATCCCCCATTTCTCCAACTCAACCATATTGAGGGGTTTTTGAAGGAACTGGAGAGGGGCAATGCCCCTACAGATTATAATATATTGATTAAACGAAAAAGAGTCTTAGAAAAAACCATAGTGAGGGTTGTTTCCACTTTCCATCACACGTCCTAATTAATCAATTCGCTCTACAGATCAACTCACTATTCATACCCAGAGGATCAGTAAGTAGACTAGTCTTTCATTTTGTTGTTTATAAGTATGTGATTGAAATAGCTCATACAATACATTGTTTTATTTGTTATGTATCACAGACTACACATGCAAGACTGAGTCTATCGTGCTGGGAAGATAAAGGCCGGGAGATCAGGCATACCAAATGACGAGATGCCTCTGCAGCAGAAGGAGCCGATCGTGCTGCTGATATTGTGTGGGCGACGAGTGATGCTTGGCCGTTCCCTTGCCCCAGCTTATATAGCTCTATACGACGCGACCCCAAAACAAGGCAAGAAAAGTACTGCAGCGTATCAGGATTCGGAAGCACGACAAATATTTAATTCATTCACACATGTGGGCTGGGGATCGAACTTATTCACGCGATGGATATTGAAATAAAAAATTCACCGAATGCGCGGATGCGTGAAATCAACGAGGGGCCGACACGTGGAGACAGAACAAATCGATTGGTGTGCGCAAAGAAGAAATTTCGGGCGATTAGAATGAAGTTGAGTGAGGACCAGGCTTCGTGGTGCACAGCGCCTCGACAGTGCATTGGTGTGTTTCTTGCTCCATTTTGCCAGAGGCTGAGAGTTTGCTGCTCTGTCTTTTGTTTTCTGGTCGATCGGCTAGACAGGTACTGGCTCGATCGAATTGTGACTGCAGCCCTTTCACATTGTCCTAATCACTTGGCGGTTTATTACCAAATTCTAAACAGAGCAACAGAGCATTCTGGCATCGAACAATCCTGACAAACTATCAAGCCCTAAATTATGAGAATGCTTGGCCATGCCTGTAAGCTGAGCATCTTCTCTCGGTGGCGCTGTGGTGCTGTGATTGTAACGAGCTGTGGTGCTGTGATTGTAACTAGTTGGAAGACAGGACGAAAATGAACTCGAGCACTGGGAGGCCAAGCGCTGGTGCGTGGTCCTCATGAGATTTCTTGCGCATGTTTGGAGCGATAGTATTTTGTTACAGCATATCTGGTGATCTTCTGTTTCAAGGATCAGGTGAAGGCTCCCCCACCATATTATCCTCGAATAAAGTATCAGGGGAAGAAGAATAGAAGATGCATGACCTTCACACAAGCAACTCACAATGTTGAAATGTAAGTCGCGCTCATGGCCTCCAGGCAACGGAAAGCAGTTAGCATGCCAATTGCCTGCCGCTGCAGGGCAAACCAGTGACACAAAACGCATATATATGTGTCTGGTCACGCGTATTTCAGAAAGAAGGCATAATTAGTAGGTTCATAACTAGTTTGTGCACTTGTTCATTTACACTATTCGGGAAGGATATTTTCCTGTCCTATTGGTTGATTCTAAGATATTGGAGGACACCAAATTCAGTCAAGCTGCAATTCTGAGCAAACATGGTTGATAACACAACTCTGTGAAGTGTTGAAGCTCCAGAAGAATGGCGACCATCTGGTGGGATCACTCAACTGAGTCGCTGCCGATTATGACCTGCCTCGACGACGTCCGGGAGCACGTCACCATTTTCCCATTTTCCTGCAGTGCCGTGGCAGCAGAGTGTGCTTGATAGTCTTCGTGCAACAGCACAGTTTGAGTCCTAATGAACTCAGCTATGTTGCCAGCCTGAACACAGCAGATCAAAACTAACCGAAAATGCTGGTATGGTTGGTGAGAAGTCACAATTTGGACTGGATGCAAACATAGCACACCCCTGCTAGTTTCTGAAAATCACGCCACCCTTTGGAGTCAAATGATTATAAGTAATTTGTTCAAATGATTTTCTTACAGGAAAGATTCTGCCATTGTAATTACGATAGTTGGAATTTTTTTGTGTGAAAGTAAAACCTCTTGTGGAGGATAATCTGTGGAGAAAAATACCTAACAAATGACAATGAAAAGCATGGATTATGCTATGCAGGATTGCAGACTGCTGATGGAGGTCAGTTGCAACAGGAAATGGACTAACTGCACACAGTAAGGTGGAGCGCTATGTTTCACTGTGTAAAAATCGCAGAAAGATTTGAAAACACAGAAAATTAAAACTAAGCTATATAGATAGTTGGGGCAAAATCTGAACCTTGACAGTCGCTTGTTACCGATTCTTCTGTACAGAACAAAATACCTCATGTAGATAGCAAGTGCAAAGTGCAGAGTTTACAATTGGCCGAATGTGAGAATCGAAGTAAAACACCAGAAGAGGACGGAAAATCACTCCCACCGGCGGCAACACCAGCGGCCATGCGGACCGGGCCACGGGCGCTGGTCCCTGCTGCGCTCGTCGCAGCGGATCCTTCATAATGCGACACACTGGACTGCTTTCCGCAAGTAATTCGTTCCAGGATCGTCTCCGCTCTCTTGTCCTGTAACACCGGCTACTGAGCTCGCCGGAGTTACAGAGTAAGCCGCACAAGAAGAACAGAGCAGCTGGTCCATCGACGCCGGGTAAATGGCTATAGCCACTTAAACCGTTGCTCTCTTTGTCGGCCCAGTCTTGTGGTGTGATATAGCGTGAGTTGTGGGCCCGTTTGGCCATTCGTTATGTGGGAGTGCGTGGGCCTTGGGCCGCCCGTTATGTGCGTATGTGTGTGTGGCTGAAAGCCAGTGTAATGTGGACATATAGGCAGCTGTAGCTTGCCATTTGCCAGACATCGAATAGTAAAGATAATTCCCATCTTCTTGTTGCTCAAGTCGAGCGGCGGAGAGCTGTGAACATCGCAGTGATCCTCACGTCCTGGCGACCTCACCGCCGGTGGCCAAGGGGTGAGCGTAGGCGATTACCGTTGATTACAGCTGGTATCAGATTCACCGGTCCTCGGATTTTCATTAGCGAAGGATTCGTCTCGGCTATGGTTGCACAACGAGTTTGTGTGTAAAATCCCGTGTGCTTGAGTGCGATTCGGATTCGCGGTGGTGTTTGGCGGAAGTTGGATTCAGATCTCAGGTTGGGCAGCTCGTCTGCGTGTGAAATCCCTTGGGTCGATCTCTAACCCAAGCGGCGGTAGATTTGGTTGGTGAGCATATTGGGGAGGAATTTGTTCCAAGCCGACTCACTCAACCGGAGGCGGACAAGGCGGCGGGGTTGGTGATCTTGGTGGCGGGGTTGGTGTGGTGAAGTATCGGGTCTGCGAGTTCGCCGTTGGGAATTTTAGTTGTGGTCAGTCGCCACGGCGCCTCCCGCTAAACCTTCGGCTCAGACTCAGTTCGTGCTATCCGCAATGGAAGAGCAAGAGAAGAAGGAGGAGAATCGTTGGTCGCAGATACAAGAGAGCATGGATTTATTGTTTGCGCAGGTATCAGCGATTGACGCCACTCAGACTCAACTGGTCGCGCAAATGGACATCACTGCAAGAGCTGTTAATCAGAGTACTCGTGACCAACTTGCGCTGGCTAAGCAAATTGCTGCGGCAAGTGATGCGTTGACTCGTATATCATTTCGCCAGCGTCAGATGGAGGAGGAGCGCGAGCCTTTTACCCCGGATCATCACACAGGACGGGAGAATTGGTTCACAGATCCTGGATCCTCTAATCAACGACCACCTCAAGGGTTACACCGACAGGCCTATGATCATCAGCGTTTGTTCTTGCCTAAGATGTCGTTCCCGAAGTTTGATGGTGACAATCCCATGATTTGGAAAGACAAGTGCCAAGAGTATTTTCAACTGTACAATATCTCTGATCAGATGAAGACTTCTGCTGCATCTCTTCATCTGGAAGGCAATGCAGCCAAGTGGTACCAGGTGTACAAACTCACTAATGGATTGGTGGACTAGAAAACATTCATTGCAGTTGTGGAGGCCAAGTTTGGTACTTATGATTACAGAAAGGCTCTTGATGAGATGCTGGAGTTCAGACAGGAAGGTTCTGTGGAAGAATATACTAAAGAGTTTGAGGCATTACGTTTTCAGTTATCTATGCATAACCCACACATTATGATGATCTTTATTTTGCATCTCACTTTGTTAAAGGGTTGAAAGAGGAACTCAGAGGTACTGTGGAGTCACAGGCACCTGACACTGTGGAGAAGGCCAACTTTCTTGCCAAAATACATCAGCAAGTTTTGGAGAAAAACAAGTCTAAGTCCTACAAGTCTGGTGGCAGTCAGAAGACCAACTCTTATGTTCCAAAGTTGGATAACAAGCAAAGTGCTCCTCAATCTAACCTGTGGAAAGAAAGGCAACTCAGGGATTATAGAAGAGCACATGGGCTCTGCTATTTCTGTGGTGACAAATATGAAAATGGTCATGCGGATAAATGTCCAAAAAGGCCAAAGACACAGCTTAATGCTTTAGCAGTCAATGACTTGGATGTTCAATTAACTGAAGAAACCTTGAATCAGTTAGAGATAGAAGATGTTCTCTCTCAAGAACTCTGCCATTTGTCTCTTAATGCAATTTCAGGCACTGAGTCAGCTGACTCTATGCGTGTAAGAGCACTTGTTCAGAACAAGGCCATGCTTATCCTTATAGATTCAGGGAGCTCTCATAGCTTCATCAATTCAAACTTTGCTTCTGCACTGAATATTCACACAACACCAGTTGCACCAGTACAAGTTCAGGTGGCTAATGGAGAACACTTGGTGAGTACTCATACTGCATTCAACATGGCTTGGTGGGCTCAAGGCCATACATTCCACAGTGATATGAGAGTCTTGGATATTGGAGCATATGATGCCATATTGGGATATGACTTGTTGAAGCTGCACAGTCCCATGCTATGTGATTGGGAGCATAAAACAATCTCATTCACAGACAATGGAGCACCTGTACAACTGAAAGGAGTGGATAAATCTAATCTGAAAATTGAGGAGATGCCTATAGAGCAATTTGTGAAATGGTCCAAAGGCAATGAGGTTTGGGCTATTGCAGTCTTGCACTGTAATGCAGCAGAAACTAAAACCCCAGTTCCAGCTGAAGTACAATCCTTAGTACATGAATACCAGGATATATTTGGGGAGCCTAAGGAGTTACCACCATCTAGAATTCATGATCACACTATTCCACTTATCCCTGGGGCAGTTCCAGTTAACACTAGGCCCTATAGGTACTCACCTTTTCACAAGGATGAAATTGAGCGTCAAATTAAGGAATTATTGTCTGCTGGGCTCATCATACCCAGTAATAGCCTCTTTGCTAGTCCTGTGTTGCTTGTGCAGAAAAAAGGATGGCAGCTGGCGTTTTTGTGTTGACTATAGGAAGCTCAATGATCTATATATCAAGAACAAATTCCCCATCTCTCTTATTGATGAGATATTGGATGAACTTGCTGGTACCAAGTATTTTGCAAGCTTGGACTTGAGAGCTGGATTCCATCAAATAAGAATGAATGAGGCTGATGAACATAAGACTGCCTTCAAGACTCATCATGGCCACTATCAGTTCAGGGTGATGCCATTCGAGTTAACTAATGCACCAGCTACCTTTCAGTGTGTCATGAACACCATTCTTGAGCCTTTTCTTAGAAAATTTGTCATGGTGTTTATGGACGACATTTTAATTTACAGCCCTGACCAGCAAACTCATGTGCAACATTTAAGAGCTGTCTTCTCTGCCCTCAGGAAACACAAATTTTTCATCAAACTCTCTAAGTGTGCATTTGCACAACAAAGGCTCCATTATCTAGGGCATGTTATCTCTGCACAAGGAGTTGCTACAGATCCAAGGAAGATTGAGGCTATGTTGTATTGGCCATCTCCTAGCAATGTCACTAAGCTCAGAGGCTTTCTAGTCCTTACAGGTTATTGCAAAAAGTTTGTCAGACACTATGGGTTGATGGCAAAGCCACTGACTAACCTACTGAAGAAGAAGAATTTTCATTGGGATGAATCTGCCCAAAGATCATTTGAGTCACTAAAGGCAGCAATGACTTCCACACCTGTTTTGGCTCTACCTGACTTCAACTCCACATTTACTGTTGAGACTGATGCATGTGATGCTGGATTGGGGGCTGTTCTAATGCAGCATGGACAACCAGTGGCATATCTGAGCAAAGCATTGGGTGAAAATCATAAGTACTTATCTATATATGAAAAAGATTTTTTGGCTCTTATCATGGCAGTGGACAGGTGGCGCCAATACTTACAACGGCAAGAAATTTGTGATCAATACTGACCACCAAAGCTTATGCTATCTTACTGACCAACACCTTCAGTCTGAACTTCAAAAGAAGGCAATGACAAGACTGATGAGGCTTCAGTTTCGAATTGTGTACAAGAAGGGCAAGGAAAATGTGGCTGCAGATGCTCTATCAAGAATGAGTCACCTGTCAGTCATACAATCTGTATCTGAAGTACAACCTACTTGGATTCTTGAGGTAATCAACTCATATGTTACTAACCAGCAGGCTCAGACGCTGCTAACACAACTGACTGTGCATAGTCCAAATGAGGCTGGGTATTCTTTGCACAAGGGTGTCATTAGGTTTGGCTCTCAGGTCTATGTTGGTCAAAATTCTGCCTTAAAGACAAAGCTAATTGCAACATGTCATGCTAGTGCAATGGGAGGGCGCTCTGGAATTCAAGCAACTTATCATAGAATCAAGAAGATGTTCTTCTGGAAGGGTCTCAAGATGGATGTTGAGAACTTTGTTAAGCAGTGTGCAGTTTGCCAACAGGCAAAGCATGAAAGAACTCACCCTGCTGGCCTTTTACAACCCTTGCCCATCTCTGATGGTGCCTGGCAGGATATAACCATGGATTTCATCGAGGGACTCCCAAGATCTAAAGGTTTCAATTCCATATTGGTGGTGGTGGATCGTTTCACTAAATATGCCCATTTTGTTCCTCTAAAACACCCATTTACTGCTAACCAAGTTGCCTCAGCAGTGCTCAATCATGTGGTCAAGCTTCATGGGCTTCCATATTCCATAGTTTCTGATCGTGATAAAATATTCACCAGCAACTTTTGGAAACAGTTGTTCAAATTGATGGATACTAAACTGTTGATGAGTACATCATACCACCCACAGACAGATGGTCAAACTGAAAGAGTAAACCAGTGCCTGGAAATGTATCTTAGATGCACTGTCCATAGTTTTCCTACTAAATGACGTGCTTGGTTACCATTACCTGAACTTTGGTATAATTCCTCCTTTCATTTATCTCTTGGTTGTTCTCCCTTTAAGGCTTTGTATGGGCATGAGCCACGAATTGGTGGGATGCCTCTTTTACACCACAACAGTGACAAGACTATTCAACAGCTGCTGGAGGAACGGGATGCTCACATGGCTATTCTAAAACAAAATCTTGCTGCAGCTCAGACAAGAATCAAGCATCAGGCAGATAAAAGAAGGACTGATCGAGTTTTTCAGGTGGGAGAACAGGTGCTGCTCAAGTTACAACCCTACTCTCAGTCCTCTGTGGTCAACAGACCATATCCAAAGTTAGCTTTCAAATTCTTCGGGCCTTACACTATTCTGGAAAGGATTGGACAGGCAGCTTACAAATTGGCATTGCCTGAAGGCAGTTTAATCCATCCAGTTTTTCATGTCTCTTAGTTGAAGCCGTTTACTCCAGATTACTCTTCGGTCTATTCTGATTTGTCCAAGGTGGCCGATCTATCTGAAGAAGACTTGGCTCCTGCTTCTATTCTGGACAGACGGTTGGTGAAGAAAGGTAACAGTGTTGTTCCACAGGTGTTGATCAAATGGGATAAGCTTCCTGCTGAATCGGCTACTTGGGAAGATTGGCATGTCGTTAAAGAAAGATTTCCCCATGCAACTGCCTGGGGACATGCAGTTTCTCCAGAGAGGGGTGGTGTAACACCGGCTACTAAGCTCGCCGGAGTTACAGAGTAAGCCGCACAAGAAGAACAGAGCAGCTGGTCCATCGACGCCAGGGAAATGGCTATAGCCACTTAAACCGTTGCTCTCTTTGTCGGCCCAGTCTTGTGGTGTGATATAGCGTGAGTTGTGGGCCGTTTGGCCATTCGTTATGTGGGAGCGCGTGGGCCTTGGGCCGCCCGTTATGTGCGTATGTGTGTGTGGCTGAAAGCCAGTGTAATGTGGACATCTAGGCAGCTGTAGCTTGCCATTTGCCAGACATCGAATAGTAAAGATAATTCCCATCTTCTTGTTGCTCAAGTCGAGCGGCGGAGAGCTGTGAGCGTCGTAGTGATCCTCACGTCCTGGCGACCTCACCGCCGGTGACCAAGGGGTGAGCGTAGGCGATTACCGTTGATTACATGTCCGTGGAGGGCTCGCCGGAGCGCCGCCGCCACGCTGAGGGAGGGGAGAAGAAGCGGGAGCGGTGGAGAGGGCCTGTCTGAAAAATACCGGTTTACTGCCTGCCTCTTCATCCGTTGATCTACTCGATCCAACGGCTCTTGGAGCGCAGGGATCTGAACTTTCTTCAAAATAGTCCCTGGACTGGATCGCGACTATTAATCGCGATCCAAAATTTTACATATGAGCCCCTATTTTGGATCGCGACTATAGATCGCGATCCAATATTTTACAGATAGCCCCCAGTTTGGATCGCAACTATTAGTCACGATCCAATATTTTGCACATTACCCCCTGGTTTGGGTCAATAGCTTGCAGATTAGCCCCCCGCGGACGTTTGCCTCCCTCGCTCCTCCGCGGCCGCCGCTTGTCCGTTCGCCGGACGTCCTCCGGCG
>LAPY01000305.1:12329-28826 GCA_000970635.1 Eragrostis tef | reverse complement strand
TTTTTGTAGGAGTTCAGAAGCTCATGAAGTGAACGAATCTCCGCATCCTTCACTGCATTGTTACTCTGTAGTTCACTTATCATGGCTGTCATCTCGTTCAAGTATTCCTGGTTCTTTGTCTCAACTTCTGTAAGCTTTCTCTTTGCATTCTTATAATTTCGTAGGATGGAAGTGTACTCAGCTAATAGTACCTTTTCCTTATCTTGGAGCCCATTCATAAGCAAATGCTGCAGCTTAATCATGCTATCCTCTTGATCTTCGACATCTGCAACTTTAACACTACTAGGAGTAGGACTTCTGGTCATGTATGAGTCTTCTTTATTCATCTTAGCTGCTGCTTCATTGTTATCCTCAGAAATGCTATTGCATGATGTTGAGTAATCTTGCTTACTGTCCTCTTGTTTCACATCTTCTCCTGGGCCACCGGGGGAAATGAGATGCATCTGTTCTATTGAACCTCCCTCATTAGAGAGTACAATATATGGTTGCATGCTGCCTTTGGTGTCAGTGGTAATTTCAGGAACATGTTCTGTTTCTTCATTTTTGTTATCATTAGATGAATTATTATCTGTATTTTCTGCTGTTCCCACATTCATTGATGCTGCTGCACAGCTAGACTTATCTTCAAGCTTCAAACAACAGGAATCCTCTGTTTTTTCTAGATGGCGATACTTTTCTGCATTCATGTCATAGTTAAGGCTTGATGACTGACTGTCATTGGGAAGGATAGCTGTCTCTGGTATATCGGAGGGATCAGGTGATCCATCTACTTGTGAATTCCTTGCATATTCATCCATCTTAGGATCTTCTGATGGGTTTGTTTTGTCATGCTCTCCTGATGGTTCGGTGTCAATGGATGGTGTTGCTTCATCAGTCAGTATGCACCTAGAAAAATGTTGGTGCTTGGGAGAACCATTCACTTGCAGATTACTTGCAGCTTCATCCATCTCAGAATCTTCTGATGGGTTTGTTTTGTCATGCTCACCTGATGGTTCGGTGCCAACAGATGGTGCTGCTTCGTCTGATAACATGCGCCTATAAACATCTTTGTTCTCAATGTGAGGTAATTGCAGCATATTTGCAATATCGCAGAAAGTATATATTGTTTCGGTGAAATTGGAGTAGAATATTCTTTCCTCAACATGGTAGGATCTCTCAACGTTCTCCACTCGAATAAGCTCCTCTTCAGCTTCCTTGAGCTTATCAGTTAATTCACCTGGGACACTGGTTAATTCTATCTTTTCTTCCTCCAGTTTTTGCAACGACTTCTCAAGCTCATTGTTTTCCAGACACAGCCCATTTATCTGTGCAGTCTGTGCTGAAATCATGAGCTCCAAATCCACAACTTTGTTGACTAGTTCATCAATTTTCTCTGCTATCTCTTCCACAGAAAGATCAGAGTTCATCTGAAAGTACTCCTTGATCTTATCTACTGTTTCTTGCAGTTCAATTTTTTCCTGCTTCATGGAATACAGTTCATGTATCTTAACACTGACATCAGTTTTAAAATTCTCATGTGGAGAATTTCCTGAACATGATAGGGATTTACCATGTCCTCTCATGATACTCTCCAGCTTCTCCCTTGCAACCTTGACTCTGTCAGACTCGGTGATTGCTTGGCTGAAAAATGTCTTCTGCTGTTCCTGCAATTTAATTATGGCGTCCTCACAGGATTTAAGAGCAGTTGCTGTCATCAAAGCCCGGGCCTCGTCATCCTCAATCGCTGCATTTTCATTGAACTCTTCTTGGAAGTAGCAAACTTCTTCCTGCATGTCATTGATTTGCTTTTCAAGGTCCCAGTACCTTGCAATTCCACTCTCGTAAGAGCTTTTGATGAACTCTTTCTCAGTCTGCAGGACTAATATCTCTTTCTGTAGCCTGCCGATCTCTGCATGTACATTCTCCTTGCTGATTGGAGTTGTAGATTTCTTGCCTCCATTTTTCAGTTCTGATTTCGCTCCTTGCTTCTTCTTCATGAGTCCCTCAACCGTTGGCTTGTGGATTTTACGAGAATCAACTGTGGTAAATGCCTTGGGGAGATTGTCATAATCTTCATCTAGCAGTGCATACTGAACCTGGTCAGGGAAGGCAGTTGCAATGGTATGGTTTGCTTTGTGTAGCTCCCCTGATATATGGTCATAGCGTTCAGCAAGGGCCCTGTATGCCCGGTATGCCTCTTCCACAGAATCAATCACCTCTGGTCGCCGCTTGTAGTACATTTCTGCCCTTTTCGCAAAAGAATCAGCTTCCTCTCCAAGGAGGAAGAGAATGCACTTGACTCTGTCATCCATATCTGCATATCCACCACAATCTCTTAATTGATGAAATGCAATAATGTGTTGAACAGTTACAAAATCAAATCATAATTCAACTCTATTTTTAAGAAACTATCGGTTCAGGGGAAAATAATGCTCAAAATCATTATCCCAATGTATTGACTGGATTGTAGAAGTTTGTGTTGGCGAATGTAATCTGTATGAAAATGTTTTATATCCTAAAGGCACTTCTAACTAGCATTGTCAGTTGTCGCAGTAGTTTCAGTTTGTTTTATTGGGTACAGAATGACATGCAAATTCTTATTCTGAAGAACGGTATTACACATCTCACTACTAGGCAAGCGCCATGAACTAGTATGAAGAGGGAGCCAGCATCTGTTATACATTTTTTGTTAAGTGATAAATACGTATCCATGTCATGTATCAGTTTAATAATAGCTTGCAATAGCTAACAAGTGCGTATTTACAAGAATTCAGATATCCTCTGTAAAATTATGGCACAAATGTCACAGAGAAGTATATTTTCTATATATTTCGTGATGGAGAATCATGACCGATGATGCTAATGCCAATTTATTTGACTTGTGTTTTCAGGAAACTATGTGCATTTTTCAGAAAGAAAAGAAGCAGTTCGTGCATATAAATAGTTTTCCCCTGGTTATCGAATCAAGCTGTGACAAGATGGAGATGAAGTAGCACATAAATGACGGCATTTTGCTTAGAAAGACAAGCCAGTTGGACCAGGGTCTTATGTTCTCATGTACATAGGTTAGATTGTGTGCTCAAGAAACCGAACCTTTGAGGTTATTGTCGAGCCATTTGGATTGCTTGGTGCGAACATGGCTCGCCCACCACCATGAATATGCATTGCTCGCCGCCCGCTGCAGCATCCTGTTCCCGGCCTCGATTCAGTAGAGTTCTTCAGCCAGGTAACCCTTCTGTGTACTTTCACCTTCTCTTTAAAGTCATCTCACTGAGATTTTTCTGAAGTGCGGTCAGAACTGATAAATCTGAATGCTTTTCTGATCTTGTGGGTGTTGCTCGATAGCTCATTCTGTAAAGGATAAGAAACTGATGAGGATATATGAACTTTAGGAGCATATTTGAGAAAAAAAAAAGGCATGAATGCTCAATGTCCAGTACCTACATTTGCGTTATGCCATCTCCAAGCCGAGGAAGAAGAATGTGGATGTTTATGCTTCGTTGTCAACGCAAGAGTAATTAGGTGGTAGTGGAGACGAAGTGGCAGGTCTGAAATAGTCTGTGACTGGTGGGACTCTTTGCTGTGCGAGGTCCTGGTCCTTTTGTTGCTCGGCACGTCGGCGTGTACGCGTTGTGGCCAAATTTCTTTTTGGAAAACTCTATGTGCTGCGTTAATGTAAATTTTCTTATATCAGTGGTAATGTAATAAATAAAGAACATGACACTGGTAGGCAATTAAGCTTTGGACTTTGATATGGATCTCATAATTATAGGTATGTAAGAAAGATTCATAGAGACCAAAGCTTTTTCACACACAAAAAAAAGAACCGTGTAATAAGTAGTTTATAGCTACTCTGAACCACGGGATAGTAGTGGGATAGTAGTTTATAGAAAAAATAGAGAACGTTACATTGAAGCAACTGTCAGATTCTAACTGTACTCTGCAATCCTTTTTACTAAACGAACCCGGCATTAACAGTGCCAAATTCAACATTCAACGAAGAGATAACTGTATGCTACAAGGAACACGGGCTCGAGTTGACTCGAGTTGCTAGATAATCTAGGTGATACTTGCCGGCCGAACCGGCTGTGCATGACTCCATACAATCAGGCTCCACCGCCTCTGCGCGCTGGTGGCGATGCCCGAGGAGAGGCGGGCTGCCTTGTAGCGTGGGTGGGTGCATGGCGCCCTG
Source organism: Eragrostis tef (assembly GCA_000970635.1). Lineage (NCBI taxonomy): Eukaryota > Viridiplantae > Streptophyta > Magnoliopsida > Poales > Poaceae > Eragrostis > Eragrostis tef. Next base: position 24,655 of record LAPY01000305.1, on the reverse strand, counting down.
CACTGTTTTGCAACCGCAACGGAAATCACACCGCATTTCTTCACCATGGCGTCGGTAGGAAGGAAATTCTATAGGACCCGGGTCCTACACAAAATAAAAAAGCTCTTTCCTTGCGCCATGTGTACCGATCCGCTCAGGCTTCGGTTGCCCCATTCCGTAACTCCCGTCATCCTCCGGCAGGAACGATCAGGTCTTCGATCCCTCGCGCAGATCTCCACCAACGGTGGATTCGAGCACCAATTTCGAACTGGAATTGAGATGGCAAGGGGAAAGGATTCTCCTTGAACGATGCCCTCAACCATGGAGTTGGTGGTCACATCTTCCAGCCAGTTCACCAACTCCCGGCCGGCGGCGGCGGCACCCAACTGCTGTGTAAAGACATGAGAGGCCGGGATTGTTTTCAGATTGTAAAAGGACAGATGTCACTTCGAGGATAGGGTCCTTTGGGATGAGTATAGGACCCGGGTCCTATGCAATTTGTTTTCGTCGGTAAGAGCATCTTTAAGAGAGCCCCATAAACCTCTCTTAAACTAAATTATTGAGGTTTTAGTCAAAAAATCATCTCCAACAGAGCCCCAAAACAACCCCCAACTTATTCATAGCCCCTAAACTCTCCTCATTTGCAGCTAGAAACAAGGGAAGAATTGGGGCCTCCATTCCTTTTTTTAATAGAATTAATGTTTTTGTGGCCACAAATGCTGATGGATGTGGCCCAATCAAAATTGTTTTGATCACCTTTTAGGGAAGAACTGTTGAAGAAGAGATGAAAAAATGCCCCTCATAATTTTTTTGCTGCTCCTTAAAACAAGTTTATGAGGCCAATTTTATAGGGTTCTCTTGGAGATGCTCTAACATCCTATTTTTGGTTCATCAAGGAAACACGGCATCTCTCATTCTCAAGGAAGGCAAGAATGCAGTAGTCGAAACGTGTACTACTAAATGGCACGAAGGACGTTATAAATGTGAGCCGAGAGCCGGAGACCTATCTGCAAACCAAAGGCTGCGGGTGAAACTTCTGCTGTCAGTTTATTGCAACAATTTTTACAAGTTGGGTTGCCTAGTACCGAAATCACGAAAAATGGAGAGCCGTGCAATTTGCACAGGCAAATTGTCCGAGTTAGATGACAAGTTAAAAGAGGACCACACATTCGCATTATAAGCTGTTCATTCATTTCATGACGATAACGATGAAGTATCAACTCACCAGCTTTGAACACAAACTGCTGCAGATGTTGCTCGTCCTCTTGCTGCAAAATAATTTGCCAAACATATCTAAGTGCCCCATGATTTCATCTCCTCACCTTTTCATCTTGCTAACGACGAGCAAAATTAAAGGGCCTGTTAGAAGTGGGTCGAAGGCACCCATCAATTGTTCAGGGAAGCCTTGCTGTATTACACATCTCCGACGATGGGTCACTGTGACGGTGTCAAGCACCTCTAGCTTGATGGCTTTTAAAACACGAACGACGGGTGTTCCATTAAACACCTAGATGCCTTGCGAGAAGAGAATAAAACGTATCTGCTCTGAATCTCGCTCTAAATTTTGCTGACTTTGTCTTGCTCCAATGCCTCAAATAAAACTCAACCAGGCACAAGGGGTTGCTCCTGAAAGGCATCAGCGCATAGAAGTAGAACAGAGAAGGTGCATGAATTAGAATCGCAATTTCAGACGGCTGCCTCATCTTCTGTCAATGTGTGTAGTATATATTTTCAGCTATCATGCTTTGCAATGGGCATACATGCTATTTCTGTGTCCGACAGACAACAAGTATGATTTCGGCAATGCTACTGCTATGAGTACTTCTACATGCCTGCAGTACTGCTGTTCTCTCGAAGTGTGTTAGTGTTTGCTGAAATGGAACTCTTCGCTACTTGCCAACGAACTTATGGAACTCAGAATAAAACAGATAGAAAAAGATAATAAGGCAATCAAATACCAAAAAATGAGTTTGTACCTTTTAACTGTGTTGCTCTGAATATATTGATCTTTACTAATTTGAAAAGCATTAAAATTGGAGTGCATATTTGCCATACAGATGTTCATTCATTTTATGTCAATAACAACGAATTACAATCTTTCCAGCATAGAACACAAGCAATGGGGACTTTAAAATACAAACTGGATTCACTTGGTAGGACGAGTCTAAGGAACAGAAATATCCACCAGAGTCAATCATCAGCTGACTTTTTTTGTTTGTTTTGAAATGGGTATTTCCACTTCCATTGCAAGAATGAACAGATTCAAAGAGTTTTCAGAGTTCGAGGTTTGAGAAAAAGAGGAAGCGGGGAGATCGCCTCGCATGCCAAACAATAACTGATCAGCAGTTTCAGTCTGCTCACAGAAATAGCAACTAGGTTCCTCATGCCAATTTCTTTTGATCATGCTATCTTTTTCAGGATAGCATTTTATTCCAAAAGCATAAGAAGAATTTGAATTATTTGGTTCATGAATATCTTACAAATGTGCTTGAAACCTTGGCTTGATTCACTTCTTGTGACTGTGCACAGATTTTGTGGAAAAAGAACCACATCTACTCCACTTCCATTTGACTTCTGCAGGGTTATCATTCAATTGCTGCTCATTCAGTTGAGCAGTCAAAGAGTACCATTGCTCAAGTAAAATGCTAGGTAGGTGAATCTTGAATATCAGCTAAATATTTTTGCATCAAATGTGGCGACACACTGGTTTAGTTCTACATCTGAAGAATGATACTATGATGAGATCAAGTTTGGAGCTCCTTTTGCTGCTGCAGATGTTACTCGCCCTACCAGCTAGATTGGTGAGCTCCAATATCTCGCACATCAATAGAGCGTAAAAAGTGGTCCGGATCATTTCTCAATTTTATGGAGGCAAACTCCAGTAGCTATGTTATGAAACATGGAAAACTAAACACAAGATAAGGACCTCTAGTGTCAAGTAGCTCATTGCTTCTTCTCCTGACAATGCATATATACTGATGCCATGCTCTGCAATATTGGCTCGACGCCACATTCATCATGCGAGAGACATGAGCAATCATTTGATTATGATGATTTTCTCTGTTAGTGATGTTAAAAGTGTGCATAATTCTAGTTCAGTGATCGTACAATGCAAACGTCGATGCAAAGTTGAAAGGCATCAGTGATCACAACACTGATGAGAGAACTCATGAGCATCAGAGTGGCCAGGCTGTTAATCAAAATTGTTGCGCTGTTTCTTTCTAGCAGAGACCTGATGTGCCTGCCGGAACAAGCTCAGCAACACTGCCGGGGTACATTACGGTTAGGGGGTTCATGATGCCAGCGCTCTAGGAGCCGTCTCGCCAGTGGTCAGACGCAATGGACTGGGTCGGCGGCCCTAGGACTATACAGCAGCAGGCATGGCCGCAAATTGGTTGCCTTCCTCGCCTTGTCCTCCGCGGACGCCGTTGCGCACGCCCGGGCCATCATGGAAATTGGGAGGTCAGCGACTCCATTTCATTAAACAACAAAATTCCATGTGTAAATCCGTCATTTCAGAAGCAGAACAGTGACCTGGCATTCGTCACTAAAACAAAATAGGTACTCCTGCTTGACTGTTGAATAGCTAAATTCACAGTTACACTCTAACTATTGAGTAACATGTGGTTCTGACGATCAGCTCATCTGACCAGGAGCTAGCAACCAAAAGGGTTAGAATTGGCATCTCAGGTTGTGGCTTGAGGCCTGAATGCCTCGTTTCAGTTACTTTTACGGAAGGTTTCTTGCTGCGCAATCACAGAGTTTAATTAGTGTATGCTATCCAGCTGATCCTATTAAAAAGGGATATGCATATGCTGCATACTTGTTGACATTAATAACTTGTCAACAGTTTAGAGCAAAGTAATTTTCAATTAGCAGGGCAGTGTACCTGTGCGGTGAACAGAAAGATTATTTTTATGTTATTGGCTGTAACAGTACGTGAAATTCCAGCTTATGTTCAGTGAGGATAGAAAGTTCAGAATATAAGCTAGCACTATAAATTATAGGCGGGCGGTGAAGGTTGAATTTGAGTCAATGAAGGAGTGATCAGTTCATTTCAGGTTACGTACACTATTGTGTGACCAGAGATGAGTACATGAAAACAGAAAAATAGACGGAAAATGCAGTATGACGAAACGGTGGAAGCATGAAATTTTTTATGCATGTATGCACGCACCTGAGCGAAAGAGCCAGTAGTTGGCATGGTACCATGCTCTGCAATATTGGCTCGACGCCACATTCATCATGCGAGAGACATGAGCAATCATTTGATTATGATGATTTTCTCTGTTAGTGATGTTAAAAGTGTGCATAATTCTAGTTCAGTGATCGTACAATGCAAACGTCGATGCAAAGTTGAAAGGCATCAGTGATCACAACACTGATGAGAGAACTCATGAGCATCAGAGTGGCCAGGCTGTTAATCAAAATTGTTGCGCTGTTTCTTTCTAGCAGAGACCTGATGTGCCTGCCGGAACAAGCTCAGCAACACTGCCGGGGTACATTACGGTTAGGGGGTTCATGATGCCAGCGCTCTAGGAGCCGTCTCGCCAGTGGTCAGACGCAATGGACTGGGTCGGCGGCCCTAGGACTATACAGCAGCAGGCATGGCCGCAAATTGGTTGCCTTCCTCGCCTTGTCCTCCGCGGACGCCGTTGCGCACGCCCGGGCCATCATGGAAATTGGGAGGTCAGCGACTCCATTTCATTAAACAACAAAATTCCATGTGTAAATCCGTCATTTCAGAAGCAGAACAGTGACCTGGCATTCGTCACTAAAACAAAATAGGTACTCCTGCTTGACTGTTGAATAGCTAAATTCACAGTTACACTCTAACTATTGAGTAACATGTGGTTCTGACGATCAGCTCATCTGACCAGGAGCTAGCAACCAAAAGGGTTAGAATTGGCATCTCAGGTTGTGGCTTGAGGCCTGAATGCCTCGTTTCAGTTACTTTTACGGAAGGTTTCTTGCTGCGCAATCACAGAGTTTAATTAGTGTATGCTATCCAGCTGATCCTATTAAAAAGGGATATGCATATGCTGCATACTTGTTGACATTAATAACTTGTCAACAGTTTAGAGCAAAGTAATTTTCAATTAGCAGGGCAGTGTACCTGTGCGGTGAACAGAAAGATTATTTTTATGTTATTGGCTGTAACAGTACGTGAAATTCCAGCTTATGTTCAGTGAGGATAGAAAGTTCAGAATATAAGCTAGCACTATAAATTATAGGCGGGCGGTGAAGGTTGAATTTGAGTCAATGAAGGAGTGATCAGTTCATTTCAGGTTACGTACACTATTGTGTGACCAGAGATGAGTACATGAAAACAGAAAAATAGACGGAAAATGCAGTATGACGAAACGGTGGAAGCATGAAATTTTTTATGCATGTATGCACGCACCTGAGCGAAAGAGCCAGTAGTTGGCATGGTACCGGTGCTGTATTCCGTCGAACAGGTCGTGGGCACGACCAAGTAGCGCCAGCAGGTCACGTTGGCCTCAACTCTGTCTGAGCAGAGCACCACTGGAGATCCGGAGAATCACAGGTCTAGGCCTGTGGAAACCACGCCGCAAAAGAGCCCATTTCAACGAGCTCGCCGACCGTCGTCTCTCTTACTCCGAATCGCCGGAAAGAGTTGATTTTGGTCTTCACCGGCAGGGGGGCGGACCGCGGCCTGGAGGAAACAAGCCATGCATCAGCCAATACAATACCCCTTCACGGCTTGACGGATAGGTAGGAAAGCCAGCCGACGAGCGCATCGGAGACCGGACGGCCGGCGAACGGACGAGGGGCGGCCGCGGAGGAGCCGGCGAGGCCAACCGTCCGCCTAGATACGGGAGGGCTAATTTGCAAACTATTTATCTGACTCAGGGGGCAATATGAAAAATGTTGGATCGCGATTAATAGTCGCGATCCAAACCAGGAGGCCATGTGTAAAATAGTGGATCGCGATTAATAGTCGCGATCCAAATTAGGGATCTTTATGCAAAAATACTGGATCGCGATTAATAATCGCGTCCAACCCAGGGACTGTTTTGAAGAAAGTTCAGATCACAGCGCACCGGCAGCCGTTGGATGGATCCGATGGACGGGTGGAAAGGCAGGAAATAAACCGATATCTTCAGATACGCCCTTCCGTTATTTGGCGTCGCCCGCTCCCTCTCCCCTGCCCGCGGCGGCGCTCCGTCGCAGCGGAAGGAGGTTTAGTTGATGTCCTGCTCGCGCCGGTGCCAGATCTTTTCCTGGTGGCCAGCGGGGCCCAATTTCATGAGCCGGCCGGACGGGCGCAGGTCGATCGGCGTCATCGCAACTTCGCCTGACGCCACCGGAGCGCATGGAGGCGGCCGGAGAAGCCAGGAAGACGACCACGTTTCTGGAAGGAACGATACGAAGACGGCGTCCTTGCAGCCTCTGCCTCATTGCTTTGCCTCGGCGGCTCGCCGGCGCCGCATCTCCGGCATGCTGATCTCGGCGCAGCCTGCCTTGACGCCAGCGGGTCGGGCTGCAGAATTCCACTGTTAACTGGACCAAGCAAATCACCAAATTAAGTTGGCTAGCCATGCAATTTCGTTGGCAAATTGTCGAGTTTGATCACACGTTCCTTTGTGACCACTTTAGTTCAGTAACACGATGCGAATGAATCAGCGATCACGACACTGACAGGAAAGCTCGTAAGCGTCAGAGTTCAGCCAAACTGCACTACGCCACTACTCCAAACCGTCGCAGAAACACAGTTTGAGGCAAGAACCACCTTGTCTGCCATTTCGCACTTCCTTTACTTGCCCAAGTGCACACAACTATTTCTCCACGACAAATCTATTATCTTAGTATTTGAAGAGAAAAAAAAAAGCCACTACGTTCGCTCTCAAGGCCACGAAATTCCCACGTTAATCGTTAAAAAAAAAAGACATGAGCCGTTAGATTTTATCAAGATTTAATGGTCTAGATTAAACCAAATATTCTATATCCGACTACAATAAATATAAAATTCGGAATGATAGCATGGTACAGAGTCGGATCCGCCCAGCCGCATCATTAATTAAGAATCCGGCCAGAAGCACCATTAAGAAGCAAAAAATTATGGAAAAAAACAAGTAATATAATAGCAAAAGAAGCTATGACGTGCCAAATAAGACCAGGGGAATGATTTTTCTCCACTTTGATTTACAACATGCTATTTGATAAATAGAAGAAAAAAAAGAAACAAAGATCTTGACCATCAATCATGGATCCAGATTATATTTGATCAAGAGCTAGCATCCATACAAAAGTTACAAGACGTGAAACGTACCACACTAGGCATCATTTTTCGTAGTCATAATTCATAAAATTGAAAATTGTTGCTATATGTAGCTATATGGTGCTGTCGCATCCATAACAAAGACGATGACCCAACCGGCAACAATCTCGATCGGCAGCAGCAACAGGCTAGCCATGGTGCTCGGCGATGATGATCTTGAGGCTTCCATATGCAGGCAGGGTCTCGACAGGTCCGAATGTTCAATGGGAAGGTGCCGTCGAGGAAGTCGCACACATCACACACTGTCGTGCAAGTTTTGGTAGCAAGAGGAAGCGGGCGCGAGAGGCCACAACTCCTAGCCCCTAACCTATGCGATCGATTCTTGAGAACCATGCAGCACCTGGAATCGTACGTACGACACATGCGAGCTAGGCAGTACTCCTTGGAGCACAACTGGTGGAGATCGATTGGAAAATCACATATGCTCAATATCTCTTATGATGGTAGGCCATGGAAGAGCATATACAGTTTAATTTTGCAGGATTGATATAAGGTCAGCAGTCGAGGCAAACTTTAGAGGGAATCCAGTTATAGCATCGATAAAAGCTTGCCTAAGCGATGAGTTCCATCTTTTGTTTCACCAAGCTAAGCTAGCAGCAGTGGTGGCGTGCATGCGGCACCAGGTGGTCAGCTGCAGAGAGCACAAGCGAAGCTAATATGAATGGAGCGTGGGTAATCAAATAGTAGCAAAAACACGATAGGAAGATTTATTTGTTAGCGGTAATTTCTTAACTATAGATAGAGGAGGATGGAACAAAAACAATTGCATGCCTTACTAGATTAAGTAGTATGATAACAAAAGTGATGGGTAATGCATGAAAAAGAGAGTAGAACTTTATAAATCTGTGACAAGAGAGTAGCGATTTAGGAAAAGTTGAACGATGTGAGAAAATAAACATTGCTCCATAATTTTGACCCCCCAAAAAATAGACATATCAAGCTAGGAAGGTTGCACATATTGTTAAGCCAAAAGGCCGGATAAAGCATAGCTTGAAATAGCATTGAAAAAACTATTGAAACTATTTCTAGAAATATGTGTCACATATAAAGATACTTACACAATATAAAACTAAATATGCTCAAATATCTAGCCGGACATTATTTTTGCACGGACCACCTTCAAAATAAGGGAAAAAGAAAATGGAAGGGGCAAAAGAGTCCTGCTGGGGGAAAACGAAAAAAAAAATCACACAAAAGAAAACCACCACGATTTGATGCTTAATAACGTGAAAAAAGGGTAATGCAAGAAAGAGATCAGAAGCAGTACGGGTCAGACTATGCACGCAAGAGTGAAAAGAAGCCAGTATGGAGGTGCACTACATAGATGGATAAATAACTACGATCATGTTGATATGAAAAAAAAAAGACATCTAAAAAATTTATCCACGTAGGACGTGTTTTTGAGACTCAAAAGGAACGGAAGAAAACCACAATGCCTATAGATTGGCGGGCATCGACGGGTGTGGGACCAACGCAAGAGTGGAAACACAGCACAAGGTAATGACCTCTATTGGCTAGCTCCTGCACACAAGGTTAACGAGATAAAGAGACCAGAACAAATGCTTTTAAAGAACCGGTCGACCCAAGGTGAAACAAATCACGGGTACAAACTGAGAGGCGGCAGGAGAGCTGTTAAGTCGATCGGCACCTAGAACAAGAATTGGCGCGGCGGGCCAGTATTTCCTTGAGCTACCAAACATGAATGGCATGGCCGAGGTGGTCATAAGAGACAAGGATGTAGCTTTGTCATGGGTAAGAAAACACATGTTGAATCGACACTCGAAAATGCTACGGTTTTTAAGGTGTTACCATCTGGAATAACTCTACAAATAATTGAGTCAATCAACATGCAAGCATAAAAGAAAAATTACTGATCTAGCCGCGCTATAAGCGCGGGTCATCTTACTAGTATAGCCAAAAATGAATGCCTAATGTGTGCATTGTAGCAACGCCGAGATAAGAAGGAAAACCCTCTGCTATAACCCATGTCCTCAATTTCGTTGAATTTGGTCTACTCCAGCATCTCAAAAATAAACAATGTGCAATTGTGGATTTATAGGTATATACTTTGGAAGAGAGAGGAGACACATTAGGTAAAGTTGTAGTTTCAGAAAGCTGCTCATTTGCCAATTGTGGATTTTCAGAAAGCTGCTCATTTGCCAACAGCGCACACACTAATTTTCTGCTCCAACCGATTCGTTTGAAAAGCGTGAGCTACATAATCAGTCATACTGGTCATGCTATTACTATGTGCGCTGCTTGAGCTAATAGTATTGCTCTACTAAAATTTGCCAGCTCCTTGCTCTGCATGGAGGAAACGTGGCGTGGTTTCTGTTCTTTGCAGTGCTGCTTCAGAGGGTGTGAGTGTGTGACCGGTCACTACTTTTGTTTTCAGCTCCCGGCATTGCCCTGAGGATGGGTGGGTAAGTGTGTCAGCTAAACGAGCAGGAGCACGCCACAAGGAGGCAAGGAACTTTAGTCACGCGCGTGACCTTTTTCTCGTCAGGGTGTACATGTGTTTTCCCTTGTGATCGGGAGTTCCAAGACGTGTGACTCCGCCGCTGTTCTACTTCAGTCTTTTTTTTGAATGAACTGTAGGGGTATTAATATATTGAATTATGAGTAAGAAAAGTACAAACAAAACCGAAATGAGAAAACCAAAAACGAAAAGACTGTCTAGAATCCTATTACATTCTGAATCCATTGTTCTAACTGATCACAATAATTGTAGAGGATGCTGGAAGAGCATCGGTCGTCTCATTTTGGTTGTGCAGTATAAGCCCTAGTTTTAGAGTGTCTTTGATCATGGCCTCTGTCAATCCTGACTTCATCCCTGATGCGCTCATAAGCGTCCTAGTTCCCTAGCTGTTTGTCTTGATCGTTCAAGCTAGTGTCATGAGTGATGTCGAGCGCGACCTGACGCTCAAATAATCCGTGGTTGTTAACTCCAACCCAGAGGTACTCGTCTCGCGCAAACAAGTAGTGTTGCGGGGGCATTTAAGGCTAGGCTAAGTTTGTCATACGATATCCTTCAGGGATCAGTGCGATGAAAAAACCACTAAACCATCACGTTTTTATTTTATTAGTTGATGTTGAAACCATACATAGAAGGAGATACCTTACAGAGGAATTACAGTTAACAGGACGGTACGCTGGAGAAAAAGCATAATGGTGAAAATTAAACGAACAACGTGAAAATAACTCAGCTAATTAAGGAACAGGTACAGGAATAGGCATCTTAAGCATAAATGCTTGCCAGTTCGACCAGGTCAATTGACAGCGATTCTATCTCACTGCGGGGTGACATGGCACCATCGTAGGTAATAGAAACAAGATGTGCGTCGGCTGGATTTCTTGCTCGGCGATACTCAAACTCAACTGCCAGTATTATTTTGTGCTTGAATAGGATGTCCCTTATTTTTTCAGCACATTTCACTTGATCCAGCTCCATCTTCTCCAGCCGCTGCACCTGTGACACAAAAAGAGGGTACATGAGTTCCTGCTGGTGTATATAGAAGGAGATTTGCAGGGTAATTACAGGTAACAGGACGGTACACCTAATACATGCTGCAGAAAAGCATAATGCTACAAATTAAACGAACAGCGTGGAAATAACTCAGCTAATTAAGAAACAGGAAGGAATAGCATCTAAAGCAAGCATGCTTACCAGTTCGATCAGGTCAAATGACAACAAATCTAGCGCATTGTTGGGTGGCATGGCACCATCGTAGGTAACAGAAACAACATGTGCGTCAAACTCGATTTGAGCCTGAGTGCTATTTTGATGTAGTGAACAGCTGTGAATTGGTCACTCCACTAGTGTGAATGTGCCATGCTGTGTGACCACTCTAGACCACAGTGCCAACGCATGTGCCATGCTGTGTGACCACTGGAGGCTACGAAAATGCCTGTTATTAAAGGCTTAAATTATAGGGTACCTTCGCATACTCTGGCACTCTAGGTAGCATCCACACTGACGGAGCCACAGCTGGGCCTGCCTGGGCCGTGCCCCCTCCCCCCTTTGGCCCACAAAATCATCTGAATATTGAGCAGCTTTTGAACCCAGCCAACAGCCCGTGCAACAATTCACTAGGGGAGTGCAAGGAAATGAGGCCCAAAATCTACTAGACAGATGCAAATTCACCAGCAGCGGAGGCACAAACCCATGTAATAGGAAGCCCGTCAAAACATATAGCTGCTCAAGGGCTCAGTGGTGTTGGTGACCGCACTACATCACCAGTGAATGTGCTTTGCTGCTCAGTGCTGCTGCTATCGCTTTTGTTTGCCTTGCTGCTGTTGGCTTATGACTTATGAGATGATTTAGCACCCCAAGCCACGCAAAAGCATGATTACGAACGTTAGATTTTTTTTTTCACTCGACGTGGTTCTGATACTGTTCATGGCCCCCCTCTTAGTTGGACGGCCGGCTCTGCCACTGAGCATCCAGTACATGTACTGCACCTGTGGCAGCATCCAACACTCGGGTCGTCGCAATAGCAAGGCGGCTATAGAGGTGGCGGCAGCCATTACTGATGTGCACTGACAGAGCTTTGTGAAGACTAAGGGGGACCTTGCCCCCCCCCCTCCTCTCCTTTATTATTTGGTCAAGCTCCGTCATTGCTGCTGCAGCTATGGAGGCGGTGGACATGATGTGTATTTATATTTTTTATTTGTATTTGTTTGTTCGTCGTGTTTCTTTTGTTGGCGTGAACATTTCAGTGCCGTGATGCGTGTTTCCATTGTTAGTTTCTCCTTCACGATAGATATCGAATGTGTTGCATGGCAGTCCCACCTTCCCCCCCCCCCTCCTCTCCTTTATTATTTGGTCAAGCTCCGTCATTGCTGCTGCAGCTATGGAGGCGGTGGACATGATGTGTATTTATATTTTTTATTTGTATTTGTTTGTTCGTCGTGTTTCTTTTGTTGGCGTGAACATTTCAGTGCCGTGATGCGTGTTTCCATTGTTAGTTTCTCCTTCACGATAGATATCGAATGTGTTGCATGGCAGTCCCACCCTGCATTTTCGGGGGGGGGGGGGGGGGCG
>LAPY01000304.1:230039-244189 GCA_000970635.1 Eragrostis tef | reverse complement strand
CGTGGTAGAGGATCATGAGCACGGCGCCGGCGACGGTGCAGGCCGTGCCGACGATCTTGGCCTGGCTGTGGACGCTCCGGAGCCGCACCTTCTCCATCCTCAGGAGGACGGCCATGAGGAAGGTGACGGCGGGGAGGATGTTGACGAGCGCGGAGGCGAAGCCGGCCGAGGTCAGCTTCGCGCCCATGTAGTACAGGTTCTGGTCCAGCACTGGCCTGAAACGGATCAATGCAGATGCAGATTCTTCAGCACTGTTCAGGCAGCAATTGCTAACATTTCTCTGTTTTTTGGATTGCATGCAAGTTGGTAGTACTACATACTCTAGGATCGCAAGCCCCACGACCTTGATGAAGATCCTCGCCGTCATCTTGGGCCTCACTCCCCTGCAACGCAGCGAAGTGACATGGTTAACAACGGTGCCAAAAATTCTTCAGACAGTTAACAGAGTCATCATGCATGCATGGTGCAACAGCTATTCAGTTAACCCATTTTTCCCTTTCGAGCTAGATCTATGTACAGTGCGCGCGAGTGCAAGTGGAGCTAGTTATAGCTCGTCGTCGATGGGTGCGCGACATGGTCTGTACCTATCGAAGAGGAGCGCGAAGGGGGCCATGAGGACGGAGGCGACGAGGTTACGGTAGACGACGAGGACGAAGTGGCTCATGCCGCGCTTGAGGGAGGCCACGGCGACGATGTACATCCCGGAGAACCCCACCTGCATCAGCACCATCGCCAGGTACGGCTTCACGTCGTTCAGAACCTTCCCCACACCCATGGCTGATCTCTGACGTACGGCCGGCCGGAAACTCCGACGACTTCGAAGCCAAGCTCTCTCTCCGGCACACAGCTCACTGCGACGTGAGGCTGCAGCGGCCCAGCTAGCTAGCGAGCTCGTTCGCTCACAATGCTCTATGCTTCGCGGCGAGGAAGCGAGCGCGCGGAGCCGCGGATTTATAGGACGAGCACCTGTCAGGTCAGCGGTCGCATGCATGACATGGCCCGCGCGACGTCACCAACGTTGTGGTCTGCCTGATGTGTAACCAATGTTCATGTGAACAGTATATTTGTAATTTGTAGCCTGTTAGCAGTGGTTTCAGCCCAAGTGACCTAGAAGTGGTGTGGTTGTGGAAATAGTCCCACATTGGTTGTTTAGTTGGGTGAGGGTCAGCATATAACCCTTGTTGGTTTCAAGCATAGCATCTTCGGGTTAACTCTTTTACACGAAGCGAGGATGAAAGCGTAAGAGAGGTGCTATGTACATGTGCGTGCTCGTCCCACGTGGGGGCTGGGCGGTAAGCGGTTTTGGACGGAATCATCCCACGTGGGGGCTGGGCGGTAAGCGGTTTTGGACGGAACCGTTGATATTGATATTAGGATAGGACATGAAGCTTAGTTCGAAATTCCCGAACATTTTGATTTTCTTTTTTGGCGCATCTTGAGCTCGATGGAGATGGCTCTGCATACTGCAGCGCGTTGCTATCTGTGGATCCGACTCACTCGTACTGTTTATGTTTGCAGTACCAGATTCTCCATGAGTTAAATATTCGAGGAGCACGTTTTGTGCATACATAATCGACCATCCACTACCTCCGGCTCCGGTTCCTTGGAAAGCAGATCGGGGCAGGGGAAAGGACCGAAAGGTTTTCCTGCTTCGTGTTCGCTGCTTCCTGTGCCGGCAACACCGGAGGTGCAACACGGGTAGTGTCAGTCTATTCATCTGGGTACGGCACAGAACAACGAATATTTTGCGTCAAGTATATGTCACATTGTAAAAGAACAATGAAGATACGAATCTGTCATGGTGAGAGTGTGGAACGCGTGCCAGACCGAAAGCTTTGCTGTTGGATTCCCAGTAGCTCGTGTTTTAGGAGAATGGATAAGTGCGAATGACCGTACTTCTTGCCTACTCGTTCCGTTCATAGGGTACAGTGCAAATTTGTGCCGCGGCCTCTGTTCCGGACGTCAATATTTTACGCATAAGCTCACATACACTCACAAGCACATATGCACACATCCTAAACTACGAGGGACAACGAGGTTGGGATGGCTGATCTTGAGAGATTCACTACCCGTGTTGGATCCTAGATTGGAACCAAGAGAAATTGGTTCCACCACAATACACCTAACAAGGTCATTTCAGTTTCGTCCTAAGTCAAGTTTTTCTAACTTTGACCAATAATATTTATAAATATACGTTGTTTCAAACTAAAAGAGTTATAAAGTATGAAAGTTTATTTTAGAATGTTCATGTGAACAGTATATTTGTAATTTGTAGCCTGTTAGCAGTGGTTTCAGCCCAAGTGACCTAGAAGTGGTGTGGTTGTGGAAATAGTCCCACATTGGTTGTTTAGTTGGGTGAGGGTCAGCATATAACCCTTGTTGGTTTCAAGCATAGCATCTTCGGGTTAACTCTTTTACACGAAGCGAGGATGAAAGCGTAAGAGAGGTGCTATGTACATGTGCGTGCTCGTCCCACGTGGGGGCTGGGCGGTAAGCGGTTTTGGACGGAATCATCCCACGTGGGGGCTGGGCGGTAAGCGGTTTTGGACGGAATCATCCCACGTGGGGGCTGGGCGGTAAGCGGTTTTGGACGGAATCATCCCACGTGGGGGCTGGGCGGTAAGCGGTTTTGGACGGAATCATCCCACGTGGGGGCTGGGCGGTAAGCGGTTTTGGACGGAATCATCCCACGTGGGGGCTGGGCGGTAAGCGGTTTTGGACGGAATCATCCCACGTGGGGGCTGGGCGGTAAGCGGTTTTGGACGGAACCGTTGATATTGATATTAGGATAGGACATGAAGCTTAGTTCGAAATTCCCGAACATTTTGATTTTCTTTTTTGGCGCATCTTGAGCTCGATGGAGATGGCTCTGCATACTGCAGCGCGTTGCTATCTGTGGATCCGACTCACTCGTACTGTTTATGTTTGCAGTACCAGATTCTCCATGAGTTAAATATTCGAGGAGCACGTTTTGTGCATACATAATCGACCATCCACTACCTCCGGCTCCGGTTCCTTGGAAAGCAGATCGGGGCAGGGGAAAGGACCGAAAGGTTTTCCTGCTTCGTGTTCGCTGCTTCCTGTGCCGGCAACACCGGAGGTGCAACACGGGTAGTGTCAGTCTATTCATCTGGGTACGGCACAGAACAACGAATATTTTGCGTCAAGTATATGTCACATTGTAAAAGAACAATGAAGATACGAATCTGTCATGGTGAGAGTGTGGAACGCGTGCCAGACCGAAAGCTTTGCTGTTGGATTCCCAGTAGCTCGTGTTTTAGGAGAATGGATAAGTGCGAATGACCGTACTTCTTGCCTACTCGTTCCGTTCATAGGGTACAGTGCAAATTTGTGCCGCGGCCTCTGTTCCGGACGTCAATATTTTACGCATAAGCTCACATACACTCACAAGCACATATGCACACATCCTAAACTACGAGGGACAACGAGGTTGGGATGGCTGATCTTGAGAGATTCACTACCCGTGTTGGATCCTAGATTGGAACCAAGAGAAATTGGTTCCACCACAATACACCTAACAAGGTCATTTCAGTTTCGTCCTAAGTCAAGTTTTTCTAACTTTGACCAATAATATTTATAAATATACGTTGTTTCAAACTAAAAGAGTTATAAAGTATGAAAGTTTATTTTAGGATGAATCTAGTAAAATCATTTTCATGATGTCAATCTTTATGGTTTTTTTTTGTTATAGAGAGTCAAAATTAAAAAAGTTTGACTTAGACAAAACTAAAATGATCGGTTCAAAAAAAAGACAAAACTAAAATGCCACTATATTTATGAACGGAGGCAGTAGTTAGTTTGCTCTTTTTTAATATCACGAGAATAGCCATATTAGTTGAAAAAAATAAACTAGAAATGTTATACTTACGTTATCAATTAAAAAGCGAAGAGAGTGTCCGTTATCCAACCGAACTATAATGTTCAAGCTTGGCACGCCAAGTAATTATTGAACTTCCATGCACATATCAATCAACACTGAGTTCAAACAAAACAACTCCCTCCAACTAAAAAAAATGCCATTTTGGTTTTATCCTACATCAAACTATCTTAACTTCGACCAAATTAATAGAGAATAATATCAATAATTATGACGTCAAATAGGCATAAGATGAAAACACATTCCATGCTGAATCCAGTGATACTAATTTCACACAATAATTATTGATACTTTCTCATCAAATTTTGGTCAAACTTCAAATGATTTGATTTAGTGCAAAACTATAATGCCATTTTTTTGGGACAACGCTGGTAAGGATAGATGATAAACTGAATTATCTTCAAAGCAACATCTGTGTTACCAACACAGGTGGCGCGTGTTCAAGTCAATCACCAAAGGGCATAAGAATCGCTTCTAGAAACATCTCAGCACCGAGAGTGTAAGACCTTTTGCTCACCCTGTCACCCGGTGTTCCAACGTACAATCCTTTTGTGAGCCCAGCGTTGAAGCAGAGAAAGAGTTTGCGAGCTCCTCTCTCCCAAAGAAAGAGCGGAATGCCTAAGTTTTTTTTATGCATAAAACAGCCTAAAATGTAGCATCGTGATACAAGTTGATTAGGACAAAGAAAGTTGATTACAAGGAGATGGTTGGAAGGACGGATGGGTAAGAATTCAATAGAGGTTATTGCAATAATTATATAAGAAAAAAATAATTGTTGCAACATATGAAAGTTAGAGATCTCTTACGGTGTTTGCAAATAAGAAGGACCGTCCGTTGCCTTAAATCTAAGGGTCTACAGTGAAAGGTACTAACCAAAAGGTAGTATTGATTGAGGTACTTAAGTATGGAGGATAAGATAGTAATTTCATATGTTTACTAATATGGAATAACAGGAAATAAATGTCTACGGAAAACACTCGCGTGACCTTTCTATTTGCATTTACTTAGTTTGAATATCATTTACTTAGTTTGAATAGTTTTTCCAACGAGGCAACACACTAGCTATGGCCGCTTGGTCCTATGGCAAGGCGATGCCGGCAGCAATGGCTCTAGGGCCATGGTGACGTGCCGGCCATGATACCTCTAGGGGCCATCGGGAGCGGTGCTGGAGGCGATGTTACAACCATGCCGTATAGTTCCCGTGATATTTACTTCTTTAATTTCAGTTTACATGTTTCATGGCAATAGGAACCAAAACAATCGAAAGGAGGAAGATGAGGTAGGGTGCAGCTAACGGGATTGTTGGGATTTTGTTGGATAAATTACTTATTGTTGTGCTATATTTAAAAACCTTTTGCAATGCAACGTCAATTTTAAGGACCTTGTTATGGTAATCACTGTCCAAATAATTCCGCCAAACATGATCTCAGTACCTGCCACACTCGATTTGAAATTTCCTACCAACTGCAGGAACCTCTCGATACTACTCAATTGTGTCATTGGAACAATATGCAAACTCAGTAATTATGAAGCAATTAAGTAAATAATATCACATTATGTCAATTACATGCCGTCAAGGCTACCATACCATGCCTGAGCACACATCTCAGGCTTTTCTCCATGAAAAAAATAATTGTCACATGCCTGATGGCAATCAAATCATCTCCTGAATCACAGGACAAGCATGGTAGATGTTGCGTTAAAAAAATGAGAAAAATGGGAAAGGGAGAGATTGCGTAAATAAATATGGAAGAAAGATATACCGTAATTATAAGAAAAGTAAATGATCTCATGGTTTACCTAATCAAACAAAAAGGTCTTAATTAGTTGCCATATTATTATTCACCTGCCATTAGTTATGATAATTTTTATTCCATACCTTGCCCCTCTCTCGATCAACGGTCCACGTCGCGGTACCTCTTGGTACCTCATGGTACCTCGCAAACACCGTAAAATCTCTCTGAAAGTTATTGCAACATGATTACAGATATCATATGAGAAAAAACTAGCAAAACGCCTTGTATGATAAAAATACGGTAAATGCTCGTACATTCAAGAAAGTGTAGTTTCTTCCAGATCAAGATACAAACCTTTTTCAGTCTTACAGATATGCTTATTCGTATCCACCACAGAGGACTCCATCTGCCTAAATCCAATGAAAGCACATATATCTCTACATCTTTCCTTTTCTTGTTTTTCCTAGCTTTAAGTTCGCATCCAGCAAAAAAGATACGAGCAGTTTGCTCGGGCAAAGAGTTGGTGCCTTTCGCAATGCAAGAAGCAAGCAACAATCATCTTTCGCGCCAAAAAAAGGAGCAAGCAACAACACCATTCACCTAACAAAACATATGGTGGGGTGGCAAAGCATTTAGCCGAGGCATCGTCTAGTGCTTGCTGATGAGACCCAGCGTGGTGCGCTCCTCCACGGATTTGCATTTGCCTGCAAATCTGAAACCTGAACCCTCCTCTCTCTCTCCTCTTCTTGCTCCCCAAGAGCCGCGGAATAACCTCTGCGCGATCCATTTTAAACAGTTGACTCGAGAATGCTCTAGTATTCTTAATCGGTAAATGGCTAAATGCTAAATAAAGGCGACTTTGAGGTGCATGGAGTAGATCGATGAGGTGGAGGCAACCACGAAGCAAACCTGACCAAAGCAGCCATGAAATGACACGAACCATCCTAGCTACGCTTATCTCTCGCAGCTTCGATTCTCTGACTTCGCCGGCGGCGACGCTTGCGGCACGCCGGGTGCGGCTGATCGATTGGGCGCACCGCAGGGGAGGAAGCAGACGAACCGTGTCGTGTTCTTATTGGTGACGCGCTGGTTCAATGCGTCTGCACGAGCGGCGTTTTTTCTTATCACCTCTAAAGATCTGCGATACGAACTGCGTGATGATGCTGACGGGAGATCCCTTTGCGTTGCGATTCTTTGCAGCTAGGCTGGGTTTCGAAAAGGATTCTTGCAGTTAGACGAAAGTGTAAGTACTAAGTACTCAACTGGCCAACCAGAGGCGCCGCTATTGCACCTAGCCAGACAGACATCCTTATCCAGCCGGAATCCTTATAAGCGTGCACATTATATGTGCTCCATTAGTGCACGGCTTTAGCAAATGATGCAGGGAGATGGAGGAGACAATTATGTCTCGTGTGGTGGATAATTTTGGCAACTGCAATTGTCAAAGAAGTCAGATAAGCTCAAACTCAGTTTCCTGCGTCGCTGTATTCCATGCCTTTTCTGGACAATCATGCTGAATACTCACATGTCATGATGTTTTCTACCGTTGCCGTATCGCCGAAGACCAGTCTCAGACAGTAGACAGCCCGACGAATGATCTTCCGGCCGTTTTTACCAGATATCTTGACAGCTGAATGACTTCAGACAGGTGGTGCTTTGATGGTGAAGCATCAGTGCAGACATGCAGAGTGTGTAGAAGCGACTACT
The DNA here is from genome assembly GCA_000970635.1 of Eragrostis tef. NCBI lineage: Eukaryota > Viridiplantae > Streptophyta > Magnoliopsida > Poales > Poaceae > Eragrostis > Eragrostis tef. The sequence goes on along the minus strand of LAPY01000304.1, from coordinate 236,848 downwards.
GACAAGTACACTCACAAACAGTCTAGATGCAAGGTCCACTGACGGCAAACAATGCACGACTACTCAGTACTCACAAGTACACTCACAGTCTAGTGGATATGCAAACAAGGCATATATGTTTGTCTGGTTCGTGATGATGGGAAGTTGCACGATGAACCAGGGGATGCAGGCCACTAAGATCCATTTGTCGTAGTCACACCAATAAAACTTGAGCTTTCAGTTGCAAGTTGATTCATGTAATGGTGTCAATTTGGGGTTTGTTTTGGCCACGAGACCATAGGAATCATGTGATCATGTCACGGAAGTCTGTCCATGCTAGACAACTTTCATTTTTCGGAAGACTGCTAGACAAGTTTCTCTCTGCTTGACTACGAACAGAACATATTCATGGTTCCGTTGGAACCTGTTGTGCCAAGATCATGTTCGCTGTCGATTCCCACCTGGCAACTTGACACGCTATTGGTTGCCTGGACCCAGCCGATATCGTCTTCATCCACTAAACTCTGAAATACATATTCCCCCAAGTTGGTTAAAAATGAGCTACGTAGGCGAGACTCTGTGATTCGTTGGAGATAAAAGAGAAACATTCGTCTAGCCATACGACGCATTAGTACAACAATATCAGATCCAAATATCTAACAACAACCTTAATTGTTTCAAGAAAAAGCTTGCTGTAGCAACTACTCACCGTCGCTTCCAAAGTAACTAGCTGACAAGTTAAATTGAATCAGACTGCTTCATGCCACCATCTATTTAGATCGTTTGCTCAAAGAAAACTAATAGGAGTATCATACCATCAGCACTCAACTGACGGAAATTGTGCAGTTCGGGCTGGCATGATGGGTAACTAAGCAGTGAAGAGACAGCTCCAAATCAAGCAGAGAAACTGAATACACTTGAAACACAGCATAATCGCAATCATACTTCACGAATGATTTACAGATAATCTAACATTAATAGAAAGCTTTCTGATCCTGGACAAAGCACTCTTTGTAGAAAGATTAACAAAATGAATATCTTCAGACCTAATTGTCTTAAGACAATCATGGACTAGTTCAATAACTAGACATAAACTGACAACTGATTCGTGCAAATCCTACAGCACGTCACACCGTGTTAGGTCTGTCAGTCAGCATCTGCAACCAAGGGCAGGTTGGGTTGATCAGCCTACAAAATAAGACCGCGTCTATGTATCCAGCTATGTACTCCACCAAACCCCACCTGCAATAGAAATTAACATTAGTAACAGACTAGCAGTTAAAATAATCAAGTTAGCACAAAGGGTTATCCAAGTAAAAGACTCCCAAGAATTAGTCCAAGGTATAGCAGAGTACATTGTCGCAAAAACCAAGACCTAAAATGAACTAAAATTATCTTAATTTGGCTCATAAAAGTTAAAATCCATTACTACGAGAAGCAATATAGAATGATCGGGTACATATCAAGCAAATATTGTTTTCACTGAAATTTACTTACACAAGACTAATCACTAACGATATGGTTTCAGGGGATCTATAAAATAAAATTAGTCCAACTAAAGATATCAAATCAGAACTGTCTAGCTTTCACAGAGATTTACAGAGGCTGTGACTACCGGTAATAGTATGGTTCTACGGATCTATGCAAGAAAAGGTATATACTAAAAAAACTGCCACTTGTAAAAAGCATATGCCCAAAAACTGCCTTCTATAGGTCAGAAGACACGAAAAGGTAAAAAATTAACTGAAAGACTCGCTAAACAAAAAAATTTCAGCAGGACTAAAATGGCGAACCAATGCAACAATTAGGTTTTTACAGAAAAGGGCAATGCAATAATTCAAGGTTATGAAAAAAGAATGAAAAATAGCCGGCAATGAGCACAATAAAATGCAACAGAAAAAAGGAGACATGCATCAACGTAACATTTTTTATAGTGTGAGGTAGACTCTAAAACATTATGCGCATACTAATATTTAGATATCATCTTGAAAAGTACCCCCAAAATATTTTCAGAACTTTTAACTCCATGTATATAGGATTCACTAATCATGGTAGGGCAACATGAAAATATTGGCGAAGTCCATGGCTGCTGCAAATTTAAAAGGGAACAGCTGCCAATCTATACGTCTAAATTTTACAGCAATCTAGGGTGTACAAGGATTCACAGGAATATTTATCACTGTATGTGTATATTGATATAGAACATAAGATGCAAGACTACCATAACATACATATAGAAAATTTCCTTAAAAAAATCATTTACTGTTATTACAACAACGAAGCCTTTTAGTCCCAAACAGGTTCGGGTAAGCTCATTTACTGTTATTACTACTTGATAGTAACCATTACTTTCCAGCACTGATTGACATCTCCTATAAATTCTACCACAAGCATGCAATGAGGGAAAAGAACAAGATGCACGGCACATATCATTCAATATTTTAATCTACTTGCATTGTAAGCAATTGTTTCTTTACTTCCTTTTGTACATTCATTTAAGTAATAATGGAACTAGCATATGCTAGCTTCACACAATTCATAAATTACAAAAACGAACACGGATTTTTCTGGGAAACAAATAAAGACACATGTCTGGCTCTAATCCCGCCCACATATGCATGACTCATGATGCATAGTTCCCAAGTAACTGATATCATGGATGTAACATATCTTCCTGCCGAGAAGGTAACCAACAAACACAATCTTTAGGAAACAATTGTGAATTGAAAGGCGCGAAAAAGAAAATGATATGACCCAATGGGCAGACGAGACATCTAGACATTAATACAGGTTTAGGACCAACCCAAACTTCTATGAGGCCCACAAATTTACTAGGCTGAGCGAATCCCAACACCTTGTGCTAGCCCAAGAAATGGACATATCGCTTATAGACCTTCCCAAGCTTTATCCTAGGCAAGGAAAAGTGAGAGGACAAATCCTGATTCCAGAAAGTCCTCTAATCTAGATAGTCATTAAAATGTCTAGTGTTCAGAAGAGATCAAAGCAAACTCATATCACGCATGCCATAGACATGATTCGGCCTCGAAAAAAGAGGGCAGTGTTGAAATGTCACTAGATTTCCCAGATCGGCCTCACCAATTGTGTAGAAATAGCTTAATAGGCATACCAACATGATCAAAAATGGAATATGGGAAACAAATTCGTGATATAAGCCTCCGTGACTATAAAACAAAGGAATCATGGATATGGCATGAAGGTTAATAGCTGGCAGGTTCAACAAATCCCCATCTTTTCACGTCAGAGCCTTGTTTTCCTCAACGGAATTAAAGTCTGTTTAAACGGTGTCTAAACGCTAAAAGGCTGACCACCGTCTATGCCTAATGAACGTTTAAACAGATTAAACGCCTAAATGATGGTCGACCATTTCCTGTCTAGAAAAACACTGCATCAGAGGCACAAAGACATACGGAACACTATTCAAATTTACAAATTACCAAATACGGAGTAGTTGACTGCATTTCTATTTAGTAAGTGCTTGCTCTCTTAATGCCTTGTGAATTTGGTGCAGTAGGATGCGATTGGGTTGACCTTGTACTAAAAACTTTTTCAATCTAGGCATGATTCGCTTGCGCGTACGATTGTGAACGTGCAGAATTGGAATTTAGTTCTTTTTTCACAGATATTCAAACTGGTTGGTAATGCCTGCTTCTATCATGGGGATTGCTAGTTGCCTGGCTGTAAAATATCAGAAGCACAAACAAAAACATAAGAGAATAAAGCACTTATTCATCAAATAAAATACACCTAGTAGACTAAATGCAAACTTATTGCATTCTCAATGGCAGACCGATCCCATATTGAGAGTGTCATTGCAAGATGACAAGAAACCACATGGCGAACACAACATGCGCTACGAACGGACGAAGTGAGGGAAATCATAGCCATGAGGCTTACCAAACAACAAAATGGTGGACTACGTGGGAACAGAAATGTAACGGCATACAAGATGAACTCAACTTGGTGGTCAGCCAAAAAATGGAAATAATGGGGCTATTGTGATCTTATACCAAAAAAAGACCAGCTGATAGATGCCATACGATAAGTGCCCACACAACGATGGCTAATGCAACTAAAGACATGTCAACAATTACGACTTTGACTTAGCTTGACAATACAGTAAGGTGGATAGTTTCCATGCCTGCCAGATACAAAGCATTCATAACCAATGGTTGAAGCCAAGACTGTCTATCAGAGAGAACCAAATGCAACACAAGGAATATGAAAGCCCAGAGTACAAATAAGAATCTACATGAAGGATTTGTTGATTGCAAGCAGATCCGCCCTATGCCTAAATTATGTAGCTGCTCCCTCCTTACAATGCAGCACACAACATATATAGTTGTGCTTAAATTTCTTAATTGGTTCATCAATGAGCACATGTAAAATGAATACAGCATATTAGATATGTGCAGAAGTATGCTTAAATTATCAGTTCCTTTCGTTATACTGAATTCAAATTAAACAGACATTTGATTCGAATTTTTTTATTAAAGCAATTACCTTGCCAAATTTAATGATTCTACTAGTCCCATGCATGATGCAACAAACATAGGAACTCTGCACGATCCAGTTCTCACAATAATATTAAAACAATCCTGACTTACAAGAGGGCCTAGACAAAAAACTGCACATAGATGATCACAAACTTCCAGATTCAAATCAATTGTTCTTTTAGCCATGTTCATGCTTCAGTAGAGAAAATAAAAATGCACAACCTATATTTAAAAGTTGTGGCTTGATACTGTGTAAGACATTTACCTAGTTGGTGTAACTTGAGACCACCTTTTTGAAAATCCAATTCTTAATTCACACTTTCATAGTAGAGAAAAAAAAAGTCCAATACCATGCTATAAACTCTAAAGCATTGCCACTAGTAGTAAAAAATACAATATCTAACCTACACTAGCAAGCCATAATAAAATGGATAATTCGTGACATTTTTAGATGGAATGAGCTGGTTTGGCATTGAAGGATAAAGCAAGGATGTGAATTAAACCAAACTGCAGAAAACATTATGTTTCTCAAGCAGAAGAAACATGACTGTTAGTATGCCATCACTTAAAAAAATACAAAGTTTCAGTGAAAATCGTATAAATATCATAGGCAGTCCAAGCATATGCCATGGCACCAAAGCAAGATAATCCAGTGAACACTCAACACTGAAAATGGGCTAAATTACAGTGTGTGACCTGGAGTCATAGATAGGAAGGAAACCAAAGCATCAACTCTACTGGTAAACAAATGTAAACCAGATAGGCACCTTATCAATCCCCAACATTAACAAAGCATACCAACCTACTACATTTAGAGATTGTGACAAAGCTCATGATGATTAAAATTTTTACCTCATCAGTCATCACTCCAAGCTTCAGAAAGAAACACACCTTTATTATATACAGTTTAATTGTGATATGGCACCTAGAGTTCATCAGTAGCACTGCACTAAAACTGAACACCTATCCTGAGCATCTGGTATATGCAACATGAACACGTTGATGGACTATTTCACAGTGAATATAAGAGCTAGGGCACAAGAAACACAACTTGGTACGGTTTTACTTCATGAAAAAAGTAAAGATGACAAGCACCATATAACTCAGGAAACTGAATCCAACAGCAAAATATACCATGATAACTTCATAATTAAATTCCAGCAATAAAACGATGACTTTGAAGCCAGTAAACTCGCAGAAGAAAACCAAGTCATGTATCTTCAGACAAAACATTGCTGGCAAATGTATCTAACCTAACGACGTACCCAAGCTTATCGCAAACACGACAAATTTCACTAATTAAGCACATTTACAGAATAAAATCGTCTATTTTGCTACCGAGGATAGAGAAAGCATGCAAAAGAACCTATTGTTAGTACAATTACATTTAACAACTAGATAAGATCGAACAAACACGCACATTTCTGGAAAGATAATCCCAACAGTTAACAAAAAGTACCAGTATGCAAGTTCAAACAAAATATCGCAACTTAGTCCAATAGTAAACCAACGATGAGCAGAAAATGGAACCTAATTAGTCCACTGCAATTTGAACCACAGAAGGAAATTGCTCAACTCGCACGGATCTAAAAATGGTGGAATTTATACCCAACTAAGGCCCCAGGCCTTTGATGGCGTCGATGAGCAAACCATAGACCTCTTTTCCCAGATCATGCCGGCGCATCTGCATGCGCATATCTGCCTCAAGCTGTCGCCTCCACTTGGCCTCAGCCACCTCAGCCTCATCTGGCCCAAGCTGCGACAACCCCTTCTCCAGCGACACCCCTGACAGTGCCTGCCCATTCAACTTCCAGTACTCCCCAAGCACCTCCTTCACAATAGGCAGCCTCGCCGGCTCTGGCTCGTCTTCTACTGGGCGCTTGCCGCGTGTGCCGGTGTGTACCTGGATAGCATTCACCTCTTCAGCCTCCTCAACATCCGCACCATCCTCTGCTAGGCGCTCGCCGTCCTCTCGTGCGGGAGCACCATCCTCCACTGGGGGAGCGAGCTCCTCGCCCCAAAGGTCAGCAGAGAGGTCACGCACCAGGCGGTCGTGCGGAGTGCTGGTGGCGCCGAGGTCGGAGTGCTGGTACTTGCTCTTGAGGCGCTTGAGCTTGTAGTACACCTTGGCCTGGTCGAGGTGGGGGGCGATGGAGTCCCTGAGGAACTCATACAGGTCGCCCATGTCGGGGAGCCGCGGGGCGACGCCGGAGCGCTCCTTGAAGGCGGCCGCGCCCGTGAGGAGCGCGACCTCGTCGGCGTCGCTCCAGAGCTTCTGGGCGGCGCCGCGGGAAGCGGAGGAGGAGGCGGCCGCCG
>LAPY01000304.1:133281-147325 GCA_000970635.1 Eragrostis tef | reverse complement strand
GGGAAGGCCTCGCGCGGCGGCGGCGGCGGCGGTAGCGGCCGGAAGCGCTCGCGCGAAGATAACTTCATCGACGACTCGGCCATCGAGGACGAGGACGAGGATGATGACGACGACGACGGCGGGGGCAGGGCGAGGAAGAAGCGTGGCGGCGGGGTGCGCGGGTTCTTCGATGAGGAGGCGCAGGTGGACGAGGACGAGGAGGAAGAAGACGACGGAGAGGGCGAAGACGGTGAGTATTTGCTCTATCTGATTGCTTGGTGATGCTATGCTCGGGGCTGTTGTGGTCTTTCTACGATGTTTGCTGAGATCTGAACCTAATCTGTTTGATGCTCAGAACTGGATTTGGGGATTAGGTCATAAATTAGCAACTTTGATGCCCTATATGCTCTTTAAATGATCCACACGTCATGACTAGCTACTACGTGGATATTGTCGAGAAAAAATGAGGTTATAGTTGTTTGTAGAAGTTGGTTCCATTTCGAAGCTAAACAACAGCTAATTTTGGTGTCAGTCCCTGCTCCAGATCTCAATATGGTGCTTAGTCATGCAAATATACAGTCATCGAGTTGCACCTTAAAATTTGATGTTGATGATGAAGTACAAACTGGCATTTTGTGAATCAAAGTCCTAATCTGGATAGGGTTCTTGGACTTGTTAGCCCTAAACTCTGATCCTAAATATCTGTGCCAGTGAGATTTTTCTTACAGTAGCTTGTTCAAGCTCAAGTTGATCTGATTGCTTCCACTCTCTTATGTAAGCCGCTAGTGATGTCAATTTGGCGGAACTAAGTTACAAAAAGGGAAAAAAAGGGGGAACAGCAGTTGTATGGTATTGAGGGTAATTTCATGCGAGGTCCTAGATACATGCACCCGATCTGGGGTCTTTTTACTCTTTCAGATGATGTTCAGGGAGTGCATTTAATGTTTGGAATTTTATGTATCATGCTACTAGATTCGGCATTTTGAGGTGTCTATTATGCTTATGTTCTGCTGAAGTTCGCCATTGGTGCACTGTGAGAACAAACCTTTGTGCTCTTGCATGCGAACCTGCTTGAAATCAGTAGAAAGAATCAATTTGAGCCATATGGTTACCCTAACATTATTTCCTCGTATTCGATCCATAATATTCCATATGGTTAACATAACTTTATTTACTCGTATCATCCAGTAGCTTGATTTGCATTCTTTCATATCCAGGTGAAATACTTGAGCATATAGCATTATCCTTGAATACACAGAAGTGATGCTTCAAGATTGATGAAGCCTTACTATTTTGTTGAAAATCCGTTCGTAGTTTCCATTATAATTTAAGTGATTCGGCCTTTCATTTGAAAAAAAAAGAATAAGAAACATGTAATCATGTTAGGGTCAGTTTGGATGCTCGAATCGTTTCAGATTCTTGGCAGAATCACTTGGAGCGGTTCGAAACGGCGATTTTGCGAAAGGAGGAGAAACGGAACGAAACGATTTGAAATTTTTGCCTATGGGCGTGAAACACCTGAAGTGGTGTTCCGCAGCGTGAAACGCTTCGCCCGCACTGTCTTACCCTTGGATTTCCTCGAAACTACGGGGAAAATGCCACCGGGGTTGCTACTCCCCCTCCTCCTGTCTCACGGATGGTATGAATTGCAGAGAAAGCTCTCCTCCCCACAAGCTAAGGGTTGGCCGCCGCCCAAGATAATTTCGAGTTTTGATAGGGGGAATGATGGTGGAGGTTTAGGGTGTTTCATTTTGCTTGTTTATGAGCGTAGTGTGCCTTCCTGGTGCCGGATCGAAGCTTGAGCCTAGAGGCCATGGAGGACGGGTGAGGCAGAGCGAGAGGTTGAAGAAGGGTAGCGATTGTCTGGGTGTTGGACTTTTGTGGGTTAAGCGTGCACGATATGTATGTGGGCTTAAGTAAAGGGCTGTTGAAAAAAATTGCAGCCCGATTCACCTTGCCTTTTCTTTTTTGTTTAATTATTATTTTTGATAGACTCTTTTGTATTTTACCCTCATGCCTTGGACCATATACGTGTTCCATATATTGTCATAGTACAGAAACAAAGTCAAGGGCAAATGGGACAATTCAACCATTTTTCTGTTTTTGTGAATCAGAATCTAATAGCCACGTAGCCAAACGATTTCTGAACTAATGCTGTTTCAGGTTCAGAAACGTTCCTGGGTTGAAACTGAAACATTTCTGATTCTCGTAGAATCTGGAGTTGTTCCAAACGCACCCTTAATTGCTATCAGACACTGAATCAAATGGTTCAGCCTTATATTTGAAAAAAAAATCGTGGTAACTGCTGCGGGACACTGCAATGGCTTTCGCTTGCTTCTGGATACTAGAAAACAACTAGGCACAGTGTCTCGCGGCTTTAAAAAAAGAAAACGTCTTAGTGTCCACTGTCCAGTAGCCAATTCCATGATTCAGCAGTGTCCTGTAGCATATTGCCCCTACGCATATTGTAAAAAAGGTTCAGCCTTATGCATCAAGGCAAATTATGCTCTCTAGAACATAATATATTCACGAAATCAGGTCACAGTTACTTTTGATAAACTTATGGTCTTCTTTTGTCCTCGTTTTACCCATTGGAATCATCAGGCATTGTTAGATTACTGGGCAAGTTTTTGAACAAAAGTTGCGGCCGAGGCCTTGTGGCCCCGAGGGCACGTCTGCCTGGTGTCGCGCCAAAAGACACTCCGCACCCGTCATGGTGCGGACGTGGCATTTGGCTCCCCGTGCCACACGATGCGGTGGGCCGAAGTTGAGGCTGCCGGCTTACGGTGCCGGTCACCCCTGGATCTGTTCAAATATCGGCTACACTGGCATACATGCCCTGTTACTATACTCGTAAAAAAGACATTAACTTCATCTTTATTGGAGTTGGCTTCCGAAACATCCTCCCTCTATTAGTTACTTAGAGTAAGAGATTGGACGTACTACACTGCAATATGCATAACAGCATGAGTTGTGAGAATTTATGCATCACAAGCAGTGGTTATTAATGGCAAACCGACTATTTTGCTACTTAGTATTGCTACACAGTGCTAGCTGTTTATGAATAGAAATTAAGCTTAGTTGATGGTTATGGATCTCTTCTGAAAGAACATAATTTCCTTAACTTTGGCAGAACAAAGTAGACATTATGGTGATAAATGGTGATGACTGTTATTGCTAGCTTGGATATCAACAGTGTAAATTTAATCACGTTTTTATTTTCATTCCTTTTAGAACCGGCACTTGCTTAAACTTGAATGTTGAGGTTGAGTTATTTCTGTTGCTGTACCAAGTTACATAACCAATTTGAGGTTTCTAACGCAGTGATATCTTCTGCTTGCCTTTGTACAGACTTTATCAATGATGCTGGGGCAGACATTCCAGATGACGATGTTGTTAGGGGCTCAAGACGTCATTCCATTCCTATGAGGGAGGAAGAAGAGGACATTGATGAGATTGAAAGACAGGTACGAGAGAGATATGCAAGATCTACCCACATTGAGTATGGTGAGGAAGCTGCAGAAGTGGAACAACAAGCTCTCTTGCCATCAGTGAAAGATCCAAAGCTCTGGATGGTGAAATGCGCGGTAGGTTCAAGATTTTGCTTGAGTAAACTGTATGCATGCTTATTCTGTGTTCTCCTTAAAACTTTACTAATGCCTGATTTTACCTTCAGATTGGGCATGAGAGGGAGACAGCAATTTGTCTGATGCAAAAGTCCATTGATAGGGGAGATCTTCAGATAAAGTCTGCTGTTGCATTAGATCATCTAAAAAATTTTATTTATGTTGAAGCTGAAAAAGAGGCCCATGTCAAGGAGGTAAGCATGTGCTTGTCATTATATTTCTTCCAAATTGAATCCGTACTAAACGTTCTTTTCACAGGCTTGCAAAGGTCTACGAAATATTTACGCTTCAGCGAAAATAACATTGGTTCCGATAAAAGAAATGGCAGATGTCCTCTCTGTTGAGAGCAAGTCTGTTGATCTTTCAAGAGATACATGGGTCCGGATGAAGCTGGGTGTATATAAAGGTGATCTTGCTAAGGTATGGTCATTTTTTTCCCCTTGTATGTTAGTCATTATATCTTTCTTCAGATGCTTATCATCATTATATTTTCCAGGTTGTTGAAGTCGATAATGTACGCCAAAGGGTGCAGGTGAAGCTTATCCCTAGAATAGATTTACAAGCTTTGGCTAGTAAACAGGTAAGTTCTAATGCATGTTTCTCAAATTTTGTGCAAAAAAAAATCGTGGTAACTGCTGCGGGACACTGCAATGGCTTTCGCTTGCTTCTGGATACTAGAAAACAACTAGGCACAGTGTCTCGCGGCTTTAAAAAAAGAAAACGTCTTAGTGTCCACTGTCCAGTAGCCAATTCCATGATTCAGCAGTGTCCTGTAGCATATTGCCCCTACGCATATTGTAAAAAAGGTTCAGCCTTATGCATCAAGGCAAATTATGCTCTCTAGAACATAATATATTCACGAAATCAGGTCACAGTTACTTTTGATAAACTTATGGTCTTCTTTTGTCCTCGTTTTACCCATTGGAATCATCAGGCATTGTTAGATTACTGGGCAAGTTTTTGAACAAAAGTTGCGGCCGAGGCCTTGTGGCCCCGAGGGCACGTCTGCCTGGTGTCGCGCCAAAAGACACTCCGCACCCGTCATGGTGCGGACGTGGCATTTGGCTCCCCGTGCCACACGATGCGGTGGGCCGAAGTTGAGGCTGCCGGCTTACGGTGCCGGTCACCCCTGGATCTGTTCAAATATCGGCTACACTGGCATACATGCCCTGTTACTATACTCGTAAAAAAGACATTAACTTCATCTTTATTGGAGTTGGCTTCCGAAACATCCTCCCTCTATTAGTTACTTAGAGTAAGAGATTGGACGTACTACACTGCAATATGCATAACAGCATGAGTTGTGAGAATTTATGCATCACAAGCAGTGGTTATTAATGGCAAACCGACTATTTTGCTACTTAGTATTGCTACACAGTGCTAGCTGTTTATGAATAGAAATTAAGCTTAGTTGATGGTTATGGATCTCTTCTGAAAGAACATAATTTCCTTAACTTTGGCAGAACAAAGTAGACATTATGGTGATAAATGGTGATGACTGTTATTGCTAGCTTGGATATCAACAGTGTAAATTTAATCACGTTTTTATTTTCATTCCTTTTAGAACCGGCACTTGCTTAAACTTGAATGTTGAGGTTGAGTTATTTCTGTTGCTGTACCAAGTTACATAACCAATTTGAGGTTTCTAACGCAGTGATATCTTCTGCTTGCCTTTGTACAGACTTTATCAATGATGCTGGGGCAGACATTCCAGATGACGATGTTGTTAGGGGCTCAAGACGTCATTCCATTCCTATGAGGGAGGAAGAAGAGGACATTGATGAGATTGAAAGACAGGTACGAGAGAGATATGCAAGATCTACCCACATTGAGTATGGTGAGGAAGCTGCAGAAGTGGAACAACAAGCTCTCTTGCCATCAGTGAAAGATCCAAAGCTCTGGATGGTGAAATGCGCGGTAGGTTCAAGATTTTGCTTGAGTAAACTGTATGCATTCTTATTCTGTGTTCTCCTTAAAACTTTACTAATGCCTGATTTTGCCTTCAGATTGGGCATGAGAGGGAGACAGCAATTTGTCTGATGCAAAAGTCCATTGATAGGGGAGATCTTCAGATAAAGTCTGCTGTTGCATTAGATCATCTAAAAAATTTTATTTATGTTGAAGCTGAAAAAGAGGCCCATGTCAAGGAGGTAAGCATGTGCTTGTCATTATATTTCTTCCAAATTGAATCCGTACTAAACGTTCTTTTCACAGGCTTGCAAAGGTCTACGAAATATTTACGCTTCAGCGAAAATAACATTGGTTCCGATAAAAGAAATGGCAGATGTCCTCTCTGTTGAGAGCAAGTCTGTTGATCTTTCAAGAGATACATGGGTCCGGATGAAGCTGGGTGTATATAAAGGTGATCTTGCTAAGGTATGGTCATTTTTTTCCCCTTGTATGTTAGTCATTATATCTTTCTTCAGATGCTTATCATCATTATATTTTCCAGGTTGTTGAAGTCGATAATGTACGCCAAAGGGTGCAGGTGAAGCTTATCCCTAGAATAGATTTACAAGCTTTGGCTAGTAAACAGGTAAGTTCTAATGCATGTTTCTCAAATTTTGTGCATTTATTTGCTGTTTCCTACATAGTTCCTGCATAAACGGAAGATCAGAACTCATATATTTGTCTTAGTTTTATACTCACCTGTTATGTTAAACTACACTCCGTCCTCTTGATGTTCTAGGATCCATGTAGCTATAAATATGTAGAATGTTTTACTTTATACTCCCTCTATTGGGAGAACAAAAACAAGTTCTCCCAAAGTCAAACAAACAAGAACGGAGGGAGTATGCCTAAAGCTATCTTGATTCACCCCGTAGAATATATCACTGGATTTAACAGGACAGGTATTTCCATAATGCAAAACTTTATTTACATACACTGATATAATTTATAAGTTATAAATACTGTCCAAGATCGTGTCTTTCTATGAGAAGGCGAAGACAACGGAGGGAGTAATGACTACTATGTCCAGAACTATGATGTCAGGTCTAAGTGATATAAGAGAATAAATCACCAACTAGATCTAACTACTGTCTCTATACTATATTTTTATATCCATTGTTCCCCTTGCCCTCTGTCTTTCTTTTCAAAAACTAGATACATCTTTTCTTTTGTACGCGTTCTAAGTATTGTTCTACATGTCATGATTTTTTGTTAGTTTTCTTGTTTTTGGTTGAGCTGTTGTGTTGGTTACTCATTGGAGTTCCTGTGATGATGGATAATTTATTTATTTGTATTTCAGGAAGGTAGGGAGGTTGTAAAGAAGAAAGCATTCGTCCCACCACCCCGATTTTTCAACATTGATGAGGCGAGGTGACAGTTTCTTCATATAAGTGGCATACTACTTTAATATTATTATTGCTTGCTAACTTTGTGCAAACAGGGAGATGCGCATTCGTGTGGAACGGAGGAAGGATATATACTCTGGAGAGTACTTTGATTTTGTCGACAATTTACAGTTCAGAGATGGTTTCCTGTATAAAACAGTCTCCATAAAATCAATCCACACGCATAATATTCAGCCGTCATTCGACGAACTGGAGAAATTCAGGAAACCTGGTGATGACATGAATGGAGACATGGCTAGTTTGTCCACTCTGTTTGCAAACAGGAAAAAGGGGCACTTCATGAAGGGTGATGCTGTCATTGTTATTAAAGGCGATTTAAAAAATTTGGAGGGGTGGGTTGAGAAAGTAGAAGATGAAACTGTTCACATCAAACCAAAAATATCCGATCTTCCGGTAATTGATTGTGACTTTGACTATCATTATTGCTATGTAATTGGAAAATTCCTGTTTTGTCTAGTGACCATGCATTTCTTTGTAACTGCAGAAAACGTTAGCATTCAATGAGAAAGAGCTTTGCAAATATTTCAAACCTGGAGACCATGTAAAAGTGGTCTCTGGTGTTCAAGAAGGTGCTACTGGCATGGTTGTTAAAGTGGAAGGGCATGTCTTGATCATTTTATCAGACACAACTAAAGAACACGTAGGCCGTTATTTACCCTGATCATATAATCGAGATAACTTAACTATATTTGTCTGAGACATTTTATTCTTAACTGTTCTTTTGTTGGATGACATTATTTATCCTGATCATATAATCGAGATAACTTAATTTATTTGTCTGAGACATTTTATTCTTAACTTTTGTTGAATGACACAGATCCGCGTTTTTGCGGACCATGTGGTGGAAAGCTCTGAAATTACCACAGGAATCACCAGAATTGGTGATTATGAACTGCATGATCTTGTCCTTTTGGAGTAAGTTTAAGTTTACTTTAATGATACCATTAGTATCTCTTTTGTAGTTACTTACCTGAATCTCGCTAATCTATTTTCAGCAACTTATCATTTGGTGTGATTATAAGGGTGGAAACTGAAGCGTTTCAGGTAAGTTTGCTATTTTTCGACTTATGATGAGTGAATGAACTTCACACTATGTTAACACAAGTGTATGTTTAGGTTTTAAAAGGAGTGCCAGACAGACCTGAAGTTGTACTTGTCAAATTAAGAGAAATAAAAAGCAAGATTGATCGGCGTGCCTCGGCAAAAGATAGGTCAAATAATATTATCTCAACTAAGGATGTTGTGCGGGTTGTTGAAGGAGCATGCAAGGTGTGCCAATTCAGTTTTTTAAAAAAAAAATAAAAAATACTGTTATTGGTCTTTTGTAGCATCCATTTATTCTGCAATTGTTTTAATCCATATTCATATTTTGTCAAATTAGGGGAAACAAGGACCAGTGGAACACATACACAAGGGGATATTGTTTATCTATGACAGGCATCATCTTGAACATGCAGGCTTTATTTGTGCAAAAGCACAGTCTTGCCTCCTCGTTGGCGGATCAACTGGTGGCCGCCGTGGAAATGTTCGTGCAAACCTCCTTAATATAACCTTGGTCCGTTACTCTGGAATTTTGTCTTACTGTTTGTCTTTTCATGCAGGGCATGGATACAGCAGATGCAAGGCTTGGTGCTTTGAGATCTCCAGCAAGCATTCTGCAATCTCCAGGAAGACTGCCCCCTAGGGGACCTCACATGAATTGTATGATCTTGAGATCTTTCAGTAGCTTATTTTGCCTAGATATGTTCTAATTCATTGTTCTACATTTCTTGAAGTAAGGGCAATTGCTCTTGTCTGACTGTGGCACATATATTTTTACTAATATAGCATTGTCATCTTATTCAGATGGTGGAAGGTTTGGAGGTGGTGGTAGGGGTGGTAGGGGTCACGATGCTATGGTGGGTAAATGCATTAAAATTAAATCTGGTCCTTATAAGGCATACCGTGGCCGTGTTAAAGAGGTAACTGGTGCACTTGTGCGTGTGGAGCTTGATTCGTTGATGAAGATCGTTACAGGTAAATTTTCGTATTCTTATCTGTAGTATATGACTTCTCACGTATTGATGGCTAACATGGCTACAAATACACAGTTAAGAGGGATGATATTGCTGACACACCTGCAGTTGCAACACCATTCCGGTAATATTTCGTTCGCTTTTGGTTTTGGCCAACTGTTCAATTTGTTTATTTTGCTGATAAGTTTTCTTGCATAATCAGTGAACCTCGTTACTCATTGGGTAGTGAAACACCAATGCACCCGTCTCGGACACCACTACATCCTTATCAGACTCCAATGCGGGACCCTGGAGGTTCGTTTCATTTTCTCCTCATATTTTCATTTGTTTGCTAATATATCAAATTGACCTTGTCACGGCATGCTTGCGTATTTACTGTTTCCCCAGCTGAAGGTTTACTGTTGAAAGGGTGCTCTTTTTTGGTACTGCAAGTGTTTTTAGATTTATTTTCATTATGGGATTCTTGAAAATGCATAGCCATGCTTATTGTTTTAGTATTTTCTGTATGCACGGACATATGTTTTGAACATTTTACTTTATCGAATTGAACGAGTGTGGCTAAACAGCAATCTCAATATATATTGTTTTTATTAAGCACTCCTTAGTCCACTTGGGAGGAGAAAGTAATATGCTACTTAGACCATGCTTGTCGTTCAGAAGTGTTAATTAAATGCATAATTGATATAATAATGTTTGTACCCGTAACTCAATACTTATTGCGCTCAGACAATAATTTACTTATTCCTTGGATACAGCTACACCAATACACGATGGGATGCGAACTCCTATGCGTAGCCGAGCCTGGGCTCCTATGAGCCCTCCAAGGTTGTACGATTTCTATAATTTCCTTGTTGTCCTGCTTTGTGTTTCTTCTTCTTAGCAATCATCATATGTTGTGTTAACCAAGAATATATTGGTGATTTACCAGGGATAACTGGGAAGAGGGTAATCCTGCAACTTGGGGTAGCAGTCCAGCTTACCAGGTTAGATTTTTGACAGTTCAATTACTGATTGACTTTTTCATTATTGTAGCTTGTTTCTGCAGAATATTACTCAGGCATCTGCATTCTAAATTTTCAGCCAGGAACTCCACCAGCTCGGCCATACGAAGCACCCACACCTGGATCAGGGTGGGCAAATACCCCAGGAGTTAATTTCAATGATGCTCCAACTCCTAGGGAGAGCTATGGTACTGATAGATATTTAATTATTTCCATATTTTGTGATTGGTTTGTTCTGACCCTTGTTGGAATTCCAACTCTTCAGGAAACGCACCAAGTCCATATGTCCCTTCCACTCCTGTTGGTCAACCGATGACACCAAATTCTGCTTCATATCTTCCTGGAACACCTGGTGGTCAACCAATGACCCCAGGGAATGTTGGAATGGATATAATGTCCCCCATAATAGGTTTGCTATTGTGTTTCACACCTGTTGGATAAGAAGGATAACTTGTTTATGGAAACGCATCTAATCATGCACCCAAATGCCTGCAGGTGGTGAGGGTGATGGTAGCTGGCTGTTGCCTGATGTTTTGGTTAATGTATTGAGGGGAGGAGATGACGGCCCTGGTGTGGTCAGGGAAGTGCTCGCGGTATGTGTAACACACTGCATGGTTGACCTGCAAAATTGTGTTGTGCTGTTTTTCTCATGTTGTGCTCATGCATTTGAACCTACAGGATGGATCTTGCCGTGTTGCTCTTGGGTCGTCAGGCGATGGTGATATTGTGACAGTCCTCCCAAACGAGCTTGAGGTCATCAGGCCAAAGAAGAGCGATAGGATCAAGATAATGAATGGGAACTTCCGTGGTTTCATGGGGAAACTCATAGGTATAGACGGTTCTGACGGAATTGTGAAGCTTGACGACACATACGAAGTTAAGATATTAGACATGGTGATTTTGGCCAAACTAGCGACTTGAGATGGATGTATATTTTGTAACTTGTCCATCACAGAACACATGTTGTAACAATATCCTTGTTCTCAATAAAACTTGGGTTATTTATTTTGTTAGTTGTTTCTTATTCCAAATTTCTCATAACAACGACGGAAGAAATGCCAGGCTGTGTTGTTTTAGTTTGTGTGTGACTGTGTGGTCACATGATAAATTTAGTGTTTGACTTACAAATCTACATTTGCAAATGATGGATAGAGCCAGATTCAATTGACATCGTGAAACTGCATCTCGTCAATTTACCATTGCAAATGCTGGATGGAGTCACAAATGGCAAAAAAAGGACCATGTCTGAAACAGCATTCCCCATGGAGCTATTTACTCGAGGTTTGTACCTTTGTATGCCATCTTTACACAAGAATAGAACTCCCAGACCCTTGAGTGACACCAGGAACAATACGTAACTCTTTCTAAACAGATCAATAACCTCGTATAATAAGTCAATGGCAACTATATATATAAATAATAAAAGCCGTGACATCGCGGCCTGTATTTTTGCTTTGCTCTCCTCAGAAATTCCTCGTCTGAGCCTCCCCGACCACGTCCCGCCTGCACTGCTGAAACACCTGCAGGATGTTGCGGTAGGGGCTCTTGGATGACGGCGAGGCAGTGCCGGCGCGGTGGCGCTTGCTGCTCGATGGCCGCGAGTCCGCTCCGCCGCGTCCTTCCGGATGGTCTCCATGAACGACTCCTTCAGCGCCCCGTCGATCTGATCAAACCACCAACGAAACGTTTCGTCTTCAGTTGCGGCCACGGGACAAACGCAAGAAGGCCGTGTCGATTTGAAATCCAGCTAGGGGCGAGAGATAGTGAGATCGCTGAGATAAAAAAAAAAAGATAGTGAGATCGCTCACCGTGAGAGGGCAGAACTCCGGCATGGGCCACCCCACGGGGCCGCCGTCGTCGGGGGGCTCCGCCAGGGGCTCCCCCCCCCCCCGCGAGCCCCCGCCGCTGCCGTCGTCGTCCGTTGCGGCCTCAACCTTATCCTGCACTCGCAAACAAACCCAGCACGACAGCACGAAATCAACAACCATGGGGGGGGATCGATCCCAAGCAGTACCATGAAGCTGGCGCCGGCCTCCACCATCCGCCCGGCTTCCGGCCTCACCTCCGGCTCCGAGACCTTCACGCCGCTTTCCCCTTCCGATCGGCGCTGGAAGCGGAGACCTTCCGTTGCGCGCTGCCCTCCTCGACGCGGTTGAGTTTGAAATGGGGAAATGGCGAGGCAACGGTCTCGTTTGTTTATGGGGATCTGGCGATTTCGGAGGTTGTTGAAAGAATCAGGGGAAAAGGCAACGGCTACTTTTGGGCCGGCCGTGGTAGGACCGTAGGAGCAGAAGCTTGCTTGCGGGTTTATCGAGGTAGATCCGATTTTGGCCCAGGTGGAAGGGGTCAGTGGAAAGGGGCCCGTCGGTGCCATCTGAGGCGACATTGCCAGGTGGTGAACAGTCATTTGATTTTGTTGAACGGTAAATGATCCTTCGAATTCCTGCGGATTTTTTTCAGAAATTATATAGTACAACTCAAACATTTACAACACACGCACACTCACCCCTATAAACGCACATACGCAAACTCTACCCTTATGAGCATCTTCGAAGACTGAGCCGACAAATTCTCCAGATTCCCGAAGTCACCACTGGCGCCTCGCTGTCGACGGCCACGTCGCCTATCGCTGAAAGCGCAAATGCCGTTAAATCCTAGAAAATTCGCTCCGACTGAGAGTCGAACCCAGGACATCAAAGGTGCTACTCGGGTGCCTTAACCAGTAGGCCGAGAGTCGAATTCCTGCGGAATTTAACTGGTTGAAAAATAATCCTTCAGAAGTGAAATCGATTTACCCAACTTTTGGATATAAAATCCAATGGCATGTTTTGAGTTGAACTCCGTTCGGCCTCACTAGTCCGTATATTTTTTTTTTGAGGGAACAATATCTTTTTTTTTTAGATCTTGAGGGAACAGTATCTGTCTCTTTTTTGAGACTGTTTGTGGAGATGGCGAATTCATCGTTTAATTTCTCTGGTCTCAAAATTTGCTGTTGTGATGCGTCATGTTGGTCTATCATCTACTATTCTGAGTGCCTGGAAGCAATTTGGTGTCTTTGGAGATTGTAATGATGTGATGGTAGCAGATCCGGTGGGGTTTGTGGCAACAATGATCTATGGTGGTTAGATTTCGCTTGTTCGGAAGAGACCATTAGAACTATGGGCATGGTTGTTCATCGACTTTGCTGATTTGCTATCATTTTCATGTCAAGAGTACCGGCTCTATCGCCTTGGATGCACAAGGAGAAGAGGTAAGGTTTTATCAGTTCACGTGCAAGGATCGTCGGAAGATGGTGCAGCGAAAGCGTCGCGTGAAACGCGGGGAGGTGTTTCAACTCCGCACAATTGGACTTTTCTTGCGCGTGACTTCAGTGCAGCGAAAGCATCACGCGTGGATCACGGGGAGGTGTGGAGCTTCCGCACAACCTTGCCACCAGAGTTTGGGGTTAAATGAGCAAGTGTTGTTTAAGCGGCAACAACAGTTTCTTTCAGAAGATATGGTCGCAACAACAAGTAATCGACACCATAGGCTTTGTTTTAGGTGATGTGCTAGATGATAGATGCTTTCTTGTTTTTTTTAGGTGTTCTAAGACCGATTTGTATCGGCTCACCTTGGTGTTTGATATGTAAAGGCTAAATGTACTATGGTTGTGCAGAGGCCGGAACATTATTTCACCTCGAAATAAAAAGCTTTCTTTATCTAAAAAATCTCGCCTCTGAAAAAAAGACCCAACTTGAGTTTTTTTGGAAGAAGTCCTAAACTAATTTTTTGTCCAATTTACTACCCCAAACTATCTTTATTGGTTCAATTCACCCCCTCGTGAATTTTTAATTTTTTGTTTCTCTTTGTACAGGTTATATTTGAAGCTCAAATTTTGTAGAATGGTAGATGACATCATCCTCTATGCTAGAAAAATTGTTTCAGATTCTTTTAGTAATATTTTATTGCATTATTCTATCTTATATGTCGAATTTGTATTCCATACCTTTCACGTACAAAAAGTTTTAAAAAAATTCTTTAAACATTTTTCTAACGTAAGGTATGTTTTAAACTATAATCTCACGAAA
>LAPY01000304.1:86299-98658 GCA_000970635.1 Eragrostis tef | reverse complement strand
GGGGGGGGGCGGCCGCCCGCCGTTGCTGTCACATACAGTTGCCATGGTACTGAACAAGCGCGTGCCGCGTGCGGCCGTCGCCGTCACACGTCTCGTCGGAGTGACAAAATTTCGTGTACAGGAATTAAGATGACCCAAACATAATTATCGCGAATTTTGTTCCGATCCACGCCTAGATTCGCATGAGCTTTATGCCCGCCGCGCGCACACTGATCTGATGTGTCTCACTCGCCAGTTCTTGCACGGCCGTGTTATGTTAGACCAGACGTGACACGGCAGACGTCAGGAGTGACATCGTATCATCATAACCCGGCCGCCTCAAGAGTCAAGACTAATGTCCCCGGAGAAATTGTGTGGTTTTGCCGGATCATTGTCTTGTTTATGTCTAGCCTGCTCAAACACCCTACACTGTGGAGGCCGTTTGTACGATGGCACTGGAATAGAATTCAATCGCGTGCGTGCCTACCCCGTCGCGTCGTCCTCTCATGAGTGTCTGCAGACAGTGACCCTATTTCGCGGCCTTTTTCATGAGTGGCTAGCTAGCGCTGCTGACAGATGTGTTTGGTGGAATATATATATTGCTTTTCTACCTGTTCGCGTGTTTTTGCAAGTGCATGTTCGATTTGTATTTTGAGCAGAGGAATGGCCCGGCAAATTCCTCCCGGCACGCTGATGTGATGTGTCTCCCTCCTGTCCGGCTTCGATGGTTATTGCCACAATACGCGTCGCCGTAGATATAGGCAATCTAGCTGCTAGTGCCTAAGTTCACATGTAGGAGTAAACGTTGCATAAACCCGTCGTGAACCCCCTGCGTACGTCTTCAGAGCTTTTGAGTTATCCGGTCGGTGGAGTCGTGCAGATAAGGAAACTGAGACAGGGACGTGTGTTAACTACGTTTGTATGACCTGATCTATCGCCATTTCTATTCTGCATGTTGAAGACTGAGGATCGGCTGGGATCTTTCCTGCATCTAGCTAAACGCGTATGTATTATTGCTTAAGCGTACTATATAGAGTACTACTCGTTTCAGACGCCTGCTTGACATACGCACTATGAGCCTATGAATTCGGGGCGCTGATCGAGTAGATGCACCTAGAAGTGTAGTATCGGAAGCCGCCGTGTTGGGCGGGCCTAACGAAACGTTGTAAAACAGCATTTTCCGACATCATGTAATGAGTTTAATTGGGACAATACAAAGAGAAGGCTCAAATACACTTCTGCACGATCCACCGCGCGCGCCAACTTAGCAGCAACTTTTGTGATCAACGTGAGTACGTGCTCGGTCAACGTCACAAATCTCATCTTCTTCGTCTGATGCTTTAATTAGCCATCATTTGTCGTCGCCTTGTTACTCGACACGTGTACTTGCTTGCTGGTTGTACTGTTCTGATGTTGCACTCCATTACATGTCGAGAAAGGGATGCTCATCGCTGTCTTTTGCTCGGCCTCGGCGACTTGACTGGCCACTTATTTTAGTCAGGAAACAAGCACAATTAAAGAAGGGGCTAATTGGAAACTAGGGAAGCAGTCAAGCAGACCATGGTTTCGCAACCTCAGATCATCATCGCCGGACCGGACGAGTCACGAGACGTGGTTTTCTTACTTGCGAGTAGCCGAGTGGCGACTAGCGAACCTGACCAGAGACGGATCCCCGCTAGGTAGTGTACAGAAACTCACTGCTACTAGTATGTACTATAGCAGTTTGTTTCCACCTCAGATTTTGCAAGGTTCTCTGAACATTCTCGTTGTAGTCTACAGGACAAGACAAATGATGCAATGCCGTAACGCACAGTAGCGCGCCATAGCCTGCGTCTTGTATATGGCTAGTTTGGTAAAGCTCCTGTTCTAGCTCTTGGCTTATACAGGACTGCCTTTTCAGAGCCCAAACTTTCGATTCTGGCCTTTCCTCAGTAGCAAGCGTTAACGTGTCAGGAAAGTGACCTGGATGTTTTATGCCTCGACCGCGTTAGGCTGGTGCGTACTGAAGTACTTACATGTCACGTCCATCGCGGTAGACGTCATGCGTGACACCCATCGTTACCAAGCTCGTGTTCAGACTGTTCAGTCATGCAATCACCCAGGGAGATATGGACATGCGCGTGACTTATTAATTAACTCCTATTTCAAACCAGATAGTAAATCAGTTGCGATCGAGTAAATTGCAAAGGTACATCTTGACTATTACTACTATGCCCCCGGAGAAATTTGTCTTATTATGAGAAACGTGCTTAAACACACAACAATGTCGATCGAGTGTTCCCACACACAGAGCAGTGGAATGTGCGCTTTTGGGCAGAGGAATGGCCCCGTAAATTCCTCCCGGCACACTGACGTGTTGTGTCCACCCTCCGGTTCTGCATCGATGGTTCTTGCCACAACACGTCCTCCTTCCTAGCTACAACGAATAAAATTTCCATGCATGGCGACAGACGTCATGCGTGATGACCAGCCGTGTTCAGTCCGGAGCTATCAGCTACAGACGTATGAACAGGCGGAGGGCCGGAAAACAGACACCTGTTGCGATCGATTGCGAGGGAATTGCTCCGCTGGATCCTGACTTGTAAAGAGCAGCAAGTGTATAGTTAGCTTTTTTCTTTTTTTTTGCGGGTAAGTTTATAGTTAGTTTCCTGTCTTCGTTATGAAAAGTCTGTTCTTGTAGGGAAACATACTGGGAGTACCAAATGAG
Organism: Eragrostis tef; assembly: GCA_000970635.1. Lineage (NCBI taxonomy): Eukaryota > Viridiplantae > Streptophyta > Magnoliopsida > Poales > Poaceae > Eragrostis > Eragrostis tef. The sequence goes on along the minus strand of LAPY01000304.1, from coordinate 95,972 downwards.
TTTGGGCTGCAGAATGGAAAAGCCGCCTGAACCACAAGTGTATGAGGCCGCCTTGTTGGGCCTAGCAAAATTCGCTGCCAGTAATTCATTCGAGCAAGTTACCTCTCCGATTTGAGCCATCTCGGGCTATGCTCAAACACTCTTTAGGTCTCGAGGCGGCCTAACAATGCTCAATTTTACAGAGGTTCCCCATCCTCAGAAAAGCATAGAAAATGACTATGATCCGTTATCATATCATGATTGACAGTTGACACATATCTCCTCACGGAAAGGAGAAATGGTTGATACCGAAAGTGCCTAATGCTTTGGGATTATAATAGACGCTCCAGAAAAAAGATGGTGGATCTGAACAATCAGTAGCGTCCCCACAAGTTAGGCAAAAGAATGAACCGAAGACGATATATGTATTCGGATCACACTAAAGCAACATAAAAAAGAGCATATAATGATAAGTTGTTCTTGTATAGATGCCATGCCTATACGATGCACCGAATATTGGGCATCTATACACATAACAAGCCACACAAATATTCTTCGATCTGCACACAACACACAAGACACGCAAATATTCTTCGATCTGCACACAACATACAAGCCACATGCTTATCTGAACTTTCTGAATCTAGTACACGCTACTCTTATTCTGTTACTCCTTACGGCATGCATTTCTCAACACCAAACATGGACGATATGTAGCTAGAACACAGGTAGTATTCAAATATCACTAGCTAGTATTTCAGGAAAACAAATTTGAATACCGTATAACACCAGATGACTCCTGTGTAGTAACGATAGCCTATCATTGATGGAGCTATATCGTTGCTCGATGCTCACTCGCTTTCTGAACAGCAGCAGCAGCAGCAGCAGCAGGAGCGCAAGATGCGCCGCAGGACGGCACCACGGTAGTGGCGCCGCGGTTTGTTGCCTCCGTTGTTACTGCCGATGACGGTCGGTGCTGCCATGCAGAGTTGGAGATGGATGTGTCTAGTACTCTAATGTAGAAGCTGTGCTATACTTAAGCTGCCTACTCTACTGCACCTAGAGGTGTAGTATCGGAAGCCGCCGTGTTGGGCGGGCCTAACGAAACGTTGTAAAACAGCATTTTCCGACATCATGTAATGAGTTTAATTGGGACAATACAAAGAGAAGGCTCAAATACACTTCTGCACGATCCACCGCGCGCGCCAACTTAGCAGCAACTTTTGTGATCAACGTGAGTACGTGCTCGGTCAACGTCACAAATCTCATCTTCTTCGTCTGATGCTTTAATTAGCCATCATTTGTCGTCGCCTTGTTACTCGACACGTGTACTTGCTTGCTGGTTGTACTGTTCTGATGTTGCACTCCATTACATGTCGAGAAAGGGATGCTCATCGCTGTCTTTTGCTCGGCCTCGGCGACTTGACTGGCCACTTATTTTAGTCAGGAAACAAGCACAATTAAAGAAGGGGCTAATTGGAAACTAGGGAAGCAGTCAAGCAGACCATGGTTTCGCAACCTCAGATCATCATCGCCGGACCGGACGAGTCACGAGACGTGGTTTTCTTACTTGCGAGTAGCCGAGTGGCGACTAGCGAACCTGACCAGAGACGGATCCCCGCTAGGTAGTGTACAGAAACTCACTGCTACTAGTATGTACTATAGCAGTTTGTTTCCACCTCAGATTTTGCAAGGTTCTCTGAACATTCTCGTTGTAGTCTACAGGACAAGACAAATGATGCAATGCCGTAACGCACAGTAGCGCGCCATAGCCTGCGTCTTGTATATGGCTAGTTTGGTAAAGCTCCTGTTCTAGCTCTTGGCTTATACAGGACTGCCTTTTCAGAGCCCAAACTTTCGATTCTGGCCTTTCCTCAGTAGCAAGCGTTAACGTGTCAGGAAAGTGACCTGGATGTTTTATGCCTCGACCGCGTTAGGCTGGTGCGTACTGAAGTACTTACATGTCACGTCCATCGCGGTAGACGTCATGCGTGACACCCATCGTTACCAAGCTCGTGTTCAGACTGTTCAGTCATGCAATCACCCAGGGAGATATGGACATGCGCGTGACTTATTAATTAACTCCTATTTCAAACCAGATAGTAAATCAGTTGCGATCGAGTAAATTGCAAAGGTACATCTTGACTATTACTACTATGCCCCCGGAGAAATTTGTCTTATTATGAGAAACGTGCTTAAACACACAACAATGTCGATCGAGTGTTCCCACACACAGAGCAGTGGAATGTGCGCTTTTGGGCAGAGGAATGGCCCCGTAAATTCCTCCCGGCACACTGACGTGTTGTGTCCACCCTCCGGTTCTGCATCGATGGTTCTTGCCACAACACGTCCTCCTTCCTAGCTACAACGAATAAAATTTCCATGCATGGCGACAGACGTCATGCGTGATGACCAGCCGTGTTCAGTCCGGAGCTATCAGCTACAGACGTATGAACAGGCGGAGGGCCGGAAAACAGACACCTGTTGCGATCGATTGCGAGGGAATTGCTCCGCTGGATCCTGACTTGTAAAGAGCAGCAAGTGTATAGTTAGCTTTTTTCTTTTTTTTTGCGGGTAAGTTTATAGTTAGTTTCCTGTCTTCGTTATGAAAAGTCTGTTCTTGTAGGGAAACATACTGGGAGTACCAAATGAGTTTGGGCTGCAGAATGGAAAAGCCGCCTGAACCACAAGTGTATGAGGCCGCCTTGTTGGGCCTAGCAAAATTCGCTGCCAGTAATTCATTCGAGCAAGTTACCTCTCCGATTTGAGCCATCTCGGGCTATGCTCAAACACTCTTTAGGTCTCGAGGCGGCCTAACAATGCTCAATTTTACAGAGGTTCCCCATCCTCAGAAAAGCATAGAAAATGACTATGATCCGTTATCATATCATGATTGACAGTTGACACATATCTCCTCACGGAAAGGAGAAATGGTTGATACCGAAAGTGCCTAATGCTTTGGGATTATAATAGACGCTCCAGAAAAAAGATGGTGGATCTGAACAATCAGTAGCGTCCCCACAAGTTAGGCAAAAGAATGAACCGAAGACGATATATGTATTCGGATCACACTAAAGCAACATAAAAAAGAGCATATAATGATAAGTTGTTCTTGTATAGATGCCATGCCTATACGATGCACCGAATATTGGGCATCTATACACATAACAAGCCACACAAATATTCTTCGATCTGCACACAACACACAAGACACGCAAATATTCTTCGATCTGCACACAACATACAAGCCACATGCTTATCTGAACTTTCTGAATCTAGTACACGCTACTCTTATTCTGTTACTCCTTACGGCATGCATTTCTCAACACCAAACATGGACGATATGTAGCTAGAACACAGGTAGTATTCAAATATCACTAGCTAGTATTTCAGGAAAACAAATTTGAATACCGTATAACACCAGATGACTCCTGTGTAGTAACGATAGCCTATCATTGATGGAGCTATATCGTTGCTCGATGCTCACTCGCTTTCTGAACAGCAGCAGCAGCAGCAGCAGCAGGAGCGCAAGATGCGCCGCAGGACGGCACCACGGTAGTGGCGCCGCGGTTTGTTGCCTCCGTTGTTACTGCCGATGACGGTCGGTGCTGCCATGCAGAGTTGGAGATGGATGTGTCTAGTACTCTAATGTAGAAGCTGTGCTATACTTAAGCTGCCTACTCTACTCCATGAGTGATGGACGAGGTTATATATAGGGGTCCAGATGGCATGCCAGCGTTCAAATGCAGCAGCGGTTAGAGAAAAGCGGTAGGAACATGGAAAGGTAACTCACTTTCGGCAGTATCAAGCTACAAAAGTACAAAGTAGCTAGTAAAATAAATGAAGTACTCAGGTAGTAGGTCTTCATACAATGTATAAACTTGCATTCTGAATTTTCAGACTTCAGAGACTACATGAACATACTACAGCATATGCATACTGAGAGTGCAAGCGGTACTAATAAGTTCGTCATAGAAAAATACTCAGTTATACCATGCTTTTTCATAGTTTTTGCCAAATCTAATTTGTTAGCACTTACTTCTCGTGGTCATGGCGAGTGATATACGTTTCACACAGATACGCAGTTACAGGGGAAAAAAAGCTAATCTCCAACCAATTCATCATATTTTAAACAGTTCCGAATGAAGAACAATCCAGTCTGCTTTGATAACTGATAATAAGGAACAATATGCGGTATCTATACCAAACCAGACGCTGTGGGTCCAACATGCGGGTCGAGTCATCAGTGATCAGTCGTTTTCTAAACGACCATCACAGCATATAATCTAGTATACACGCTTTAGTGTTCCTTGAGAAAAATGTTACGCTAGTTGCTGTATCAGTAAAGCTTCTCTACTAAACAAGTTGCATGATTGCGGTACGATATCTGAATAAGAACATCAACAACTTAACGGTCGGCCAGGTTCTGATTCACGAGAACACTTTCCCCTTATGCTTGATTGTGCGCCGTAATGTGTGAATTAAACATTATTTTGTGCTGCTAGTTTTTATTTAAAAACGCTCAAAGTTGTATTATGCGTATATGGACGATCTGCGCGAATATTTTTCAGATTAACTTACATCCTCAGTTCAGAATCGACTTCCTGATCGTTACAAGAACGCGATCGATATATCGCTCAGAGAACCGGATCTGCACAGTTTCCTCTGATCACTTTCCAATGTTCTCTCTCGACTTTGAACGCCATCCTATTAGACTAGTGACAATGCAGTTGTTCGGATGTCGTTGTTCGTCAGAAAGTGTAACAGAGACTAACAGTTGCTTGATTCAGTGAACCGGAATAACAAGTACTAGTATTAGCTCCTCCTTTGAGGAAAGAACATTCAGGACTCAGGAGACCTACGGTGGTTCCTGCTTTGTAGAAAGAACATTCAGAAGACCCGTGGTAGACCTTGACCAGATCTCAGCAGTGCTAGCTCAACGTGATGGTCAGGTGACCAAGGGCGGGAAGAGGAGAAGAGAGATCGATGAGTACCGACTAGTCGTCGCTGCTGCTTCTTTTGACACCCAGTGGTGGCTCATAGTTTGGCTCTCTTCCATGTTGAAAGTTGATTTGGCTCATAATCTTTTTTTATCAAACTTTATTTATGTACGAGGCATGATTTTTTACTATGATTTTTTTGCGGGTATTTACTATGAAATTTTATGAAACACTTTATTAGATGATGTAGTTACTGGCACTAATCGAGGATTGGAGCTGCAGATGGATGCGTTGCCCAACAATTGGAGCCTCGTCGACGAGTGCCACAGGTACCTGATATTCGCATGTGGACCTTTCTCAACAAGTAGGGCTGTAAACGAGCCGAGCTCGAACAAGTCTGGCACCTAAAGCTCGGGCTCGATACAAGATACAGAGTCGAGCGGAGTGAGCCTGATATGCCATCCGAGCTTGTAGACAAGCTTAAGCTAGGCTCGTGTAAAACTCATATTATATGTTATAACTAGTAAGATTGCCCGCGCATATTGCGCCTAGCCAGACTATCGTAGTTTGTATCATGCGAATTGTACTTTATTTTTGAATGAATTTATCTATTGTTTTCATCGTGCAGAATTATATGAGCTTTAACTATTGTTTTATTTCCACATATTAAACCACATGTATGATCAGTATTATCTAGATGCTCTAAGATACTCTAATCTACTTTTTTAGTGGTTCCTTGGAAAACTCTAAAAATAGAGGATTAACAAAACCTTTTTTGCTGGATACTTATGCGTCAGAGAAGGGAATCGGAGTGTTTTCGTGGTTAGAGTAGTTTGTAACTCTAGATGTGTACTAAAGAAACCACCACTAATTCCTATGAGTAGTCTCCATGAGTCTTTCTTGTCACCGCAAATATATCTCAAACCAAATCTTGAGGCTCAAACCCCTTTAGTACTTGACTAATTTGTGAGGCTCTATGCTCCGACCTTCCATACATTCGACTAACCGCTCCTATCTTGTTTTTTTTTTTGAAAGGGAACACAGTTCCATTAATCACTTGTCGACAAATCGCCGACAACCAAATCACAAATATATCGGGGGAGATTGTCCACTACGGGACTATCCTCGATACGACACCCACAACCGAGTGCAGCTAAACCATGGGCTACCATATTACATTCCCGATAAACATGATTAATTTGTATATTCCAAGGCCTTGTTCTTGTTATTTGAAAAAGAACATTTGTTATTCTAGATAGTAGATATCTTTGTATATTTGCACTTAGTTACTTTGTTTTTTCTTCCGAGAGCCTCTGCTGTCTTTTAAAATTTCTAGCTAGTGATTTCTGTAGAACGCATTTAGACTTACCAAAATAAAGTTAGATAAATAGCTTAAACACCTAGATGGCTAATATTTTCCAAGACTTATCGTACATTTGGTTTAATACACGAAGAAACATTTTTTTTAAGGAACTACACGAAGAAACATTAGTTAGAGCCTTTGTTCTCTTTCTAATTTTCTTAAAAATATTAGAAAGGATGACATATTTTCCATATGTTTTACATAAATATTAGAAAGTAGTTAGTGCTAGTGACATTGTACTACTCTTGGAGAGCCTTTACCATAGTGTATCCTTATGTGATTTTGCATTTTTCTGGACCATAAGGAGTTCATATCTAAGGCTTCATACATGCAAATAAAAACCATTAGTTAGGGCTATCACAAAAAATATATTTATAATCTTTCATACAACTTATTTCCACCTTGTTCGTCTGGCTGCTTTGCAGCAACTTTTTTTGCAGCAGCTACAGTGTTTCAGTTATTTCTTCTGCAGTCGCTACAATGTTTCTGCAACCGCTACAATGTTCACAGTTATTTTTCTGCAGACGTAGAATTCCTCTGCTCTCCAACACATTATCTAGAGGCAACACATTATCTAGAGGCAACATCTAGAAACAACAACTTTCTTGTTTACAAATTGACTTGCACAAAAGCTAGAGGCAACATGTAGAATTCCTCTGTTCTCCAGCACATTATCTATCAAAAGCTTCTTCTGCGAATTTTCACGCATGTCATGATGTACTTGTCTGAGAACTGAATATTATAGAGCCACTACGAATTTGAGAACTGAAGGATTAGGTATACCTTTTCCTCCAATTCTATATGGACTGATAAACTGATTATCCTATAGTATCGACAATTATACCTTACTAATCTTGAATTATATGTGAGTCACGGTGAAGTTGGGTGGCTTGTCTCTAAGTGGTAATATAGCCTCCTCGCAAAAAAAAAGAGTGGTAATATAGCATGTTTCTCTCTTTCAGAAGGGCCATGATGTTGCTCAATTCACACTACTTACTGAACACCACATATCTGTGACATTTTTTTCTCTTTACCTGAAATCATGTACTGACTTTCTTGAAGACAATGTATTTCTCCTTTTGTGCTATGCTTTGCTTCATCAATTAACCATATGCCATATATTTAAGCAGTTTTCAGTGCCCCTGCAGTAATTTTCCCTTTTTCTATCTCCATGGGTCCAACAACAGATCGTTATAGTGCAGAAGCAAGCAAAGATCGGCTAGCTTCCATGCCAAGCTTCGGCACCAAAATCTGAAATAATCCCAAGGTTAGTGCAGTACTGCAATTGCCTTGTTCGTTGACCTGCTTCTCAGCGTGAGCGTCAGATGCACAAACTGAGCTGCTATGCAGATCTGAAATAATCCCATCAGGTTGGCTTGCTGATCACCGCTGGTCATGGTCGTCCTTAAAAGCCGCCGTTCATGTTGTACTACCTTCTTCTGTGTATCCGTTCATGTTGGCTTCCTTAAATAAAAAAGAACACGGCACAGATTGGTGTCATGTTTAGACTCCATTGTCGGTACGGTTGATATTCCTTTGTCGTGGGCTTCTGATTTTTATTTTCTACTAAAAAGGAGACTCCTTACTTAGGTAACTTGAGTACATACCAGGAAAGTAATTTGTGTATTTTTTTATTACGAATTTCACCTGGCGTTGAGTTTGACATGGGTTCGTTTGAATTTGGCCATCTATAGAAGTTGTTTATGGTGGACACTTCCTTTAATCTGGACTGTTAGATCTTCATAAAATCTAATGGTTCACATCTTTGTTTTTTCCCGATTAACGTGGTAATTTCGTGGCCTTGAGAGTGAATGTAGTGGCTCTTTTTTCCCTTCAAATACTAAGATAATAGATATGGGTTACATGCTTCCGGGAAGTTATGCTTAAGCTTGTAAACATACATGAGTTTTACACGAGCCTAGCTTAAGCTTCCGGGAAGTTATGCTTAGATGCTGCGAAGTCTCGGTCCTAAAGATTGGAAATAAGCTTCTAGGTGTACTCCCCTAATAGTGCATTTATAGGTACCAACAATCATACAACTGATCTTGTTGGTTAAGTTACGCCGACTATGAGAGCACAGGAATTGACTCGAAAGGAGCACTATGAATAAGATGTATGCATTCTGAAAAGAAAAACTGGCGGCAAGCATCATGGTTGATAATGAAGACACTTAACACATACCTCCAGCTTGAAACGGTTGATTTGCAAGAATGCATACCGAAACTCAAACACCGTCACATGTCACGAGATTGATGATCGATCACCAAATGATAGCTGCAGTGAGCAGTGCTAGATTTTAAAATGCCGCTTATCACCACCAGGCTGACAGAGGGCTGAAATCTATGTGTACACTATTCTTACCGGTACTCTGGGAGAGCACACCACCTGCTTTTCTGCTCTGTATTCTGTCTTTGCTTAAATTCTCTGCTACAGATCGAATGATATATCCTTTAAATTGGGGTGTTCGTCCCAGCATTATCTCTGCACAGCAAGATCGAGGTGTTGGACTGGCAACGAAGCACTGAAATCCTAAAAAATAATGTGCTTAACAGGAATAGAATTATGTCAAGATGCAAGTGCTCAAAAGATACAAATAAATTACCTTCCTTCGCTAACAGTTGGATCGAAGCAGCGCGCTGGCGACGATCCGTGCATCCTGGCATCGCGGCCGGCATCGGAGAGGTGCCTCGCGGCGCAGGATGGCAAAGCCCCTCGTCTCGCCGTCGCAGCCGCTACGCTTTGGATCCGGAGGCAGTGAGCCGCCGCCGCTCTCCTACGCATGCTGGCCAAAAACTCCAATACTACCACCTCCAACCGCATGGCGTCGCCGATCCACGTAACTGCCTTGTGGCATCGCCTGAATCCACCTCCCGCCCCGCATAGCACCGCCGCTCAACCTCCCGCGCGCGGACAACGACGAAGGGGCCGGAGAAGGGGGCGGTCGGCGGCGTCTGTGCTAGCATTGAGCGATCTGGCCACCACGCCAACTGTGAAAAAAAGGAACAGAGGGCCGGGCGGGTCCGAGCCGTCTCCCGCTGATCTCAGACCCTATGTTGCTTCCGGCGATCGCCACGCCGCCGGCGAGAGGCCAGCTCAGGCACCCAACGCGCGATACCGTGGACACGAAGATGAGGAGATAGCCACGAACGGACCAGATTTTTATTAGTGCCGCGTTGTAACTACTCGCGCAAATCGGCGGCTGTTGTAGGAGTATTCGCGCATCAGGTTTGATGAAAACTAGATTGAATTTCAGGGCCAGCCCAACGTCCAATTTCCATTTTCGGTTGTTCCCCACGGGAGTGTCTATGCATACATCGCGCTACCGGAAGCCGACGTATAGTGCAGCCCGTCAAAACCCATCAAACAGCTTCTTCTTCCTCGGAAGCCGCCG
>LAPY01000304.1:50315-60325 GCA_000970635.1 Eragrostis tef | reverse complement strand
GGCGGCGGCGCCACCTCGCCTCTTCCATATCGCCGGCCGAAGTATTTGCACAAGGGCCCTGGTTTGGATCGTGATTAATAGTCGCGATCCAACTATTTACATATGCACCCCTAGATCGGATCGCGCGACTATTGATCGCGATCAAGATCCAAATATTTGCAAAAATCTCCTGGTTTGGATGGCAAGCTCCTTCCGCCGCCGGCCCCTCCTCCCACCCGCCTGGCCGCCGCCGCCGGCGTCGTCCCCGGCGAAGGCCTCGTGTTCACTGAACATATCGAACTGGCAGTTCTCCTCACTCATCTGCCAGGCGCGAGAGCTGGATGGATGCCATTGCTGAAGCCGATGGCGCATATCGTGCGGACGGACGACTGGAGCGCCATGTCACGCGGCGGTGAACCCGCTTGTCGATAGAGTATGAAATCTCGTCAACACTGTCTTCCAGAACGCGTCGGTACGGTCCTGGCGAGCTTCAGCAGCGACAGTTCTCCGTCGCATTTTGTTTTGTCCATTGCCAGGGAAAAAAAACAGAGTATTTTGCAGGTTCAGATTCTAGCTGGGTCATGCTCTGCTCTTTCATGAGCATCATATAGTGAGCTAAATCACTGTCGTTTGGCAGTTTGGAAGAAAGCGCAAACTGACGCTGCATGGTTTGTTCTGCTCTTACAGCCGCTGCATATGCATGTTCTGAATACAGCTTGTTCATGGCCAGAAAAAAAAAGCAGTATTTTGCAGGTTCAGATTCCAGCTTGGTCATGCTCTGCTCTTTCATGAGCATCATATAGTGAGCTAAATCAGTGTCGTTGGGCAGTTTGGAAGAAAGTGGGAACTAACCCATGAACTACAGCGCCGTTCTGTTATCAAAATTCAGTTATGACACAGTGTGGTTTGTTCTGCTCTTGCAGAAAAGCAGCTGCATACGCAGAACTAGGCCATTGTTATCAAAAGTGGCTTCTTTACAGTGATATTAACATGTGATTGTCAATAGCAGCACATGTGTCCATCACGAGTCGACATTAACAAAAACAGTAATAAGAGTATCCCTTTAACAGAAAAGAGCTGATTTAGACCCCTGAATAGTTAAAAGTTGGAAGAAAACAAATTATAGATTGGTTGTAGCTCAGGGATCCAATTCGCTGAACTTTTTTTAATCAATTTTGAATCGAAGCAACATAATACAAAACTGATGTTTCATTCAGACAGTGAAATGAATTACAACCAAATGTTAAGGCTCAATCAGCAGCCAGTCAATTTGTTGAATAGAAAGGATGAATTAAGCTTCGGGCTAAGAAACTACTAGGTAGTAGTCTGCAGCAGGAATGTGCTCAAACATATTTCAGGAGAATGCTGTGAAAAGGTGAGGTAAAGTGCCACTGTCAGTAGTATGGTTAAGATTCTTTCAGAGTGAAGTATCTTTTTCACAATCTTGGAAACTTCACAAATGGAATAATTTTACTATACGTTAAGGACCTGATCAAAACAGGAGAGACTATAAGCCAATGGAATTTACGATGATACTTAGCACAGAGTATTTCTCAAACAAATTCTATCAGATGGTATGTTCTTTCTGCAGTCATTTCAGTGCCTGCAGCCAGGAACACTAACGGAATATTTTGACGCTGGCGTAGGCTCGAGTCTGGTGTGCCGCAAGAGCCGATCGCGACGAAGCTGAGATCGAAGGCGATCCCTCCAGTTGTTCGACGTTGGGCGCCGGCAAGCGGCGGCTCGTTGTGGAATGCTGAGCTCGCCCTGGCTCGACCACACATCCGTGGGCAAGAACAGGGGAGGGGAGATGGCCGGCGGCTGCCCGGCTTTGAATTTACCTGGAGCCATCGAGGAGCTCCAGGGCGATGACGCTGCCGCAGCCTGTGCCGTGGCGCAAGATTGGAACGCAGGACTGACGGGATTTTGCAGGTCAGATCAGGAAATCCTCGCCGCTGCGCTCCCCGATTCCGTGGCAGCGTCGCCAGACGAGCCACGGCTGACTACGAAGCGCATTAACCTTTCTATAGAAAGCAGGGGAAGGCGACGGCGGCGCGACCTCGCCTCTTCCGTATCGCCGGCGGCCCGAAGTACTTGCAGAAGTCCCCCTGGTAATCGCCATCCAACTAATTAAAGATCGGATCGCGAATATTATTCGATCCAAACCAGAGGTTATATGAAAATATTTAGATCGAGATTATTAACCACGATCTAAATATTTGCAAAAAAAAGGCATTTGCGCATATGGTCCTGTTTTGAAATCCAATTGCACGGTTGGCCTTTTTTTTTAGGGTTTGCGTGTTTGCCCTTGTTATTTCGAACTGAAACTTGAACTTGACCCTATTCTGTTTGAGGGCTTTGACGGTGTGAAATCTATGGTAAAAAGACCTTCATACCCTTGCATGTTTGATACCGTTTTATAATGTGTCTTGCATGAATGACCCTATTATTGAAACAAGATTGTAACAAGTGTATTAGCTACAGTTTTAAAATTCTAGCAACAATATGAATTCAAACTTGAACATTTGAATCAAAATTTGACAGAAATTCAAATTTTTGAAAATTTCGACATTATTTCAGCAGTAATTTGAGTACAACAACAAATAGCACATAGGAAACAATATGACATATAACAACCTCCCACCTTGACAACAAAGGATCCAACAACGATTTCAGGTTTGTATAGTACTGAAACATCAACGTCTCACAAAAGCACATGTCCAGGTTTGCATAGTACTAAAACATCCATGTCTCACAAAAGCATACACATAGAAGATAGCAAAGCCATGCTCAAATCAAGCACCAAACCATGTGGCTAGCCTACTAACACGAACACCTCTCCCTCTCCCTCCTCCTCTTCCTCTTCCTCTTCCTCTACCACCAGATGGTGGTTGTCCTCCTACATGCTCACTTGCACTTTCACTAGCCCTTCATATGAAACATGGAGAGTTAGTAAACAAGACAGCTAACCAAAACAGAATTTAAAGCTAATAAAATGAACAAGATTACATTGTTGTGTTGGATGCACTAGAATCATTTATAGCAATTGGTGTGCCCTCTTCTACTTCATTAGTTGCACTTCCACTAGGCCTTTATGAAGCATGGAGTATGTGTTAGTGAACAAGATAGTAAATAAAGACTCGAATTAAAGAAGAATGAGAAACATGTATTACATGGATGTGTTGGCTGCAGCATTATCATTTGATGTCTCCGATGCCCGCTGCCTCTTTTGGCTAGCTGTAAGGCCACCCTGGCATTTCTTGGCCATATGACCAAATTCTCCACATTCTTTGCACTTTCTTTGCTTTCTAGCGCCAGGCTCATCAGATCCCTTGATCCTTGCTACTCTTGGTCTTCCCGGTTTTCTTCTCAACTTAGGTTTCTTGATTGTGTAGCCTAGATCAACCCATGGCCAAAATTGCTTTGAGGTCATTGGAGGGAAAACACCTGCATATGCTTTTCTAAACTTCTCAACAGAGAAATACTCATGGACCAAGTCCTGCATATCGACCTCCTTACTTTCAGTTGCAATGAAAGATAATGCATGGCTGCAGGGCTTTCCAGTCACTTGCCATGCCCTGCAAGAACATGTCTTCTGTTCTAGATTCACTGCATACCTCATGGTGCCTACAGTAACTTTAGCTATTCCATCTCCACATCTTAACACCTCATAGCTCTTGATAGCCTTGCTTCGCTCATTAAGAGTTTTCACTAGGGTGCAGCCGGCGCTTGGTAGGTGAAAATTGCAAAGGCCCATCAAAATCTTCGATGTGGGCATGAATGTACACTACACCTTGCTCTAGGTTCAGCTCACACCATTCTCGCAGATTTTCATCACTTTTTATCTCAGCACATGCCTCCTCCGATGAACGCCATAATGTTATGTATTGCTTTGACCCCCATATGCATGTTTCAGCTATGTGATTTACCACTTGCAGCAAAGACAAGTTATGACTGTCAACAATGAGTGAAGGCAATTTTCTCCTATGAGTGAATGTCCTTGGCCCTCCATCAGGCAATGCAAAATAGGATCCAACATTAACAATAATTTTCAGATTCAAGTGACCCTCCCTACAATTCACAACAAACAAATAGAATTTGGCTTCACTAACCTACGAATTGCCAATTTAACAATGCACTAGTACCTAAGTCAGTTGCAAACATTATCAAGTCAAAAGAGCAGATGTTACCCTATTTCTGTAGCAACAACTGAATCCATCCGGCTCCTCTTGCTCGTCTGCACCCAGCCTCTGGCGCGCTTGCCCCTAGCTCCGTCTTGCTCGCAGCCCCGCGCACAGCTCACGTCCGGCTCCTGCACGCCTAGCCCGCATTCGCCTTCTGCGCGCCGGGGTGGCAGCCCGCCCGCGCGCCGAGGTCGCGGCCCGCCCGCACGCCAAGGCAGGGGCCGGCGTCTTCTCCTCCCTCCTTCCTCCTTCCTCCCAGCTCGGCCCAAGCTACGGTTAGGGTTCGCCAGCCATGAAACGAGAGACAGAGAGAGAGAGAGCAGTCCGGGAGAGAGATGCGATGGGGTCACGGGAGAGAGAGCAGCCCGAGAGAGAATGGGTAAATGAAAGGAAGGGCAGTTTGGTCTTTTCAATTGCCTCTTTTTTTGCCTTTTCTTTTTCGTGTTCTTTTTTAAATGCAAAAAACTGCTAGCTGTTAACCCCGTTACAAAAGAGGGCCAAACGAAAGTTTCAGTTCGAAATAACAGGATCAATCACGCAAACCTAAAAAAGAGGCCAACCGTGTAATTAGATTTCAAAACAGGGGCCAGATGCGCAAATGCCCCTTACAAAAATAGCTTTCCCCCCGCGGGGTCGCCGCCGTCGTTCTCCCCGACTGAATCAAGAGGCCTCGTGTTCACTGAAGATCTCGAACCGGAAGCTCTACTCACTCCTCAACCAGGCGTGAGAGCTGGATGGAGTCCATTGCTGAAGCCGGCGGCGCAGGTCGTGCGGACGGACGGCTGGAGCTTGATGTTGAGCGGCGGTGAACCCGCCTGTCGATGGAGTAAGAAACCTCGTCAACACTGTCCTTCAGAACGTATCGGTACGGTCCGGGCAAGCTTCATCAGCGACACTTAGCATTTTGTTTTGCCCATGGCCAGAAAAAAAGAAAAAAACAGAGTATTTTGCAGGTTCAGATTCCAGCTTGGTCATGCTCTGCTCTTTCATGAGCATCATATAGTGAGCTAAATCAGTGTCGTTGGTCAGTTTGGAAGAAAGTGCAAACTAACGCATGAACTATATGGCCGTTCTCAAAATTCAGTTATGACGCTATATGGTTTGCCTCTTGCAGAAAAGCATCTGCATATGCAGGTTCAGATTCCAGATTGTTCATGGCCAGAAAAAAAGCAGAGTATGTTCAGATTCCAGCTTGGTCATGCTTTGCTCTTTCATGAGCATCATATTTTGATATTAATCAGTGTCGTTGGGCAATTCGGAAGAAAGTGTAAACTAACGCATGAACTGCATCCACATTCTGTTATCAAAGTTCAGTTATGAAGCTGTATGGTTTGCTCTGCTCTTGCAGAAAAGCAGACGCATAAGCAGAGCTAGGCCAATGTTATCCAAAGTGGCCTCTTTACAGTTATATTAACATGTGATTTTCAGTAGCAGCAGATGTGTCCATCACGAGTCCACGTTAAAAAAACAGTGATAAGAGTATCCCTTTAACAGAAAAGAGCTGATTTAGAGCCCTGAATAGTTAAAACTTGGAAGAAAAGAAATCATCGATTGGTTGTAGGTCAGGGATCCAATTCGCTGGGTTTTTTTTATTGATTTTGAATCGAAGCAGCTGCATCTAAGCGGAGATGTGCCAAATCAGGCAGTTTATGAGATGAACTGTGACGCTGACCGATCAGCCAGAGAATTGAGAAACGAATCAAACAGTCCAAACTCTAGACATCATATTCAACCCAAGTACAAGCTACTACAATGTGCACAACACCTCAAACATACGAGGTAGACTTCCCTTGCACAGTGTTACATCTTTTCTCAGCCTGCCTGGGCAGCTTGACGCAACGTGTCCGACGAAACAAAGTTGGTCAGTTAACCTCCCTGTTTTGTCCGTACACGGCAACAACGACACCAAATAGAATTAGCCATCCCCTAAAGGAGAGACAATAACATGCCTCGTTAAGAAAGAATCAAGGAGCTTGATGTTGAGCGGCGGTGACCCCGCCTGTCGATGGAGTAAGAAACCTCGTCAACACTGTCCTTCAGAACGTATCGGTACGGTCCGGGCAAGCTTCATCAGCGACACTTAGCATTTTGTTTTGCCCATGGCCAGAAAAAAAGAAAAAAACAGAGTATTTTGCAGGTTCAGATTCCAGCTTGGTCATGCTCTGCTCTTTCATGAGCATCATATGGTGAGCTCAATGAGTGTCGTTGCGCAGTTTGGAAGAAAGTGAAAACTAACTTATGAACTACATGGCCATTCTGTTATCAAAATTCAGTTATAACGCTATATGGTTTGTTCTGCTCTTGCAGAAAAGCAGCTGCATATGCAGGTTCAGATTCAAGCTTGTTCATGGTCACTCTCACAAACTGGAGGCCGAGATGTTTTGATATGGACACCAAGTAAGAAAGGTGGCAGGTTAGCACAAAATGCATACAAAGTAAGACATGAGGATAGTATTCAGTTGACGGTAAGCAAGCTTAATCGTTCCAACGAAACCATGTCTATTATTCAGTTGATTTGGAAAAATAAAACGATCCTTCCGAGAGTTCAAGTCTTCATTTGGAGGTTACTTACTCATAATATTGCTAGTGCCAAGAGAGTGCACAGAAGAATTAATAGAATCTCTCCTTACTGTGCTCTCTGTGGTATACCTGAGAATGATGAACATCTCTTTTTCCATTTCACTTTTGCAAGAGCTGTTTGGTTCATTTCCCCTTCTGCAGTCAGGTCTGATAGTCTTAGAGGCAATATTTCTAGTATCCTTCATTATATTTTTCGTAGCCTCATCAATCCAGAAGATTTTGATCTTGCTTGTTACATTCTATGGTACATTTGGAAGGCAAGGAACTCTCTGAGATTTCAAAACAAAGAGTGGTCTGCTCACTCTGTAATTTTCCAGGCCAAAGCTGCTCAAAAAGCCCAATACGATGCTTTTCAAGTTGAGCTTCTCTCTGGTGAAAATGAATGTAAATCAGAAAAAGGAATGCAACATTTGTTGCAAAGTCTCGCTTCTCCTAATTGTTTGCAGGTCTGATGCCTCTTTCACTGAAGGTCAAGATGCTGGCATTGGGCTATGCATTTCATGTAATGGAGGTTGCCTCCCATGGACTTTGCACATACAAGCTAAAACTGCCCAAGCTAAATCTCCTCTTCAAGCTGAAGCATTCAGTCTACTTTGTGGTCTTCTTGCGATTGAATCTTTGCAGGTTAAGGAATGTGACTTCCAATCTGATAATGCTGAGCTAGTTCTCTGCATGCAAAGTCAACAGGAGACTCTTTCTGATTGGTCTTTAAGACAAATTATAAGAGGTATGAAAGGCATATCTAAAAATATCAAGTGCAGTTTCAGCTACATCCCGAGGAAGGAAAACGGCAGTTCAGACATGTTAGCTAGGAATGCTCCTCTTGCTCAAAAAATATGATTTTCCAGTGGTTCAAATTTCAGGCATTCTGGCAGATGTCCTTTTAAGGACAAACTATGTATTGAATCTTCCTAGGTTGAACTTTGTAATATTCAGTG
This sequence comes from Eragrostis tef, assembly GCA_000970635.1. Classification (NCBI taxonomy): domain Eukaryota; kingdom Viridiplantae; phylum Streptophyta; class Magnoliopsida; order Poales; family Poaceae; genus Eragrostis; species Eragrostis tef. The sequence continues at coordinate 52,644 of LAPY01000304.1, read as the reverse complement.
CTTATAAATAAAGTACTGCCCCTTTAGGGGCGTGTTGCCTTCAAAAAAAAAAAAAAGCTTGTTTGTGGCCAGAAAAAAAAAACCAGAGTGTTTTGCAGGTTCAGATTCCAGCTTAGTCATGCTCGTCTCTTTCACGAGCATCGTACAGTGAAATAAATCAGTTTCGTTGGGCAGTTTGGAAGAAAGTGCAAACTAATACATGAACTACATCGCCGTTCTTTTATCAAAATTCAGTTATACGCTGTATGATAGGTTCTGCTCTTGCAGAAAATAAGCTGCATATGCAGAGCTAGGCAAATGTTATCCAAAGTGGCCTCTTTACATGTGATTTTCAATAGCAGCAGATGTGTCCATAACGAGTCAACATTAAAAGAACAGTGATAAGAGTATCCCTTTAACAGAAAAGAGCTGATTTAGAGCCCTGAATAGTTCAAAGTTGGAAGAAAACAAATTATCGATTGGTTGTAGCTCAGGGATCCAATTCGCTTAATTTTTTTTATCGATTTTGAATCGAAGTAACATAATACAAAACTGATGTTTCATTCAGGCAATGAAATGAATTACTACCAAACATCAAGGCTCAGTCAGCACCCACTCAATTTGTTGAATAGAATGGATGAATTAAGCTTCGGGCTAAGAAACTAGTACTAGGTAGTAGTCTGCAGCAGGAATGTGCGCAAACATATTTCAGGAGAATGCTATGAAAAGGTAAGGTAAAATGCCACTGTCAGTAGTATGGTTAAGATTCTTTCAGAGTGAAGTGCCTTTTTCACCGTCTTGGAAACTTCACAAATGGAATAATTTTACTACACGTTAAGGACCAAATCAAAACAGGCGAGACTATAAGCAAATGGAACTTCTGTTCTTCCTGCAGTCATTTCAGTGCCTTCAGCCAGGAACACTGACGGAATATTTTGGCGCAGGCTCGAGTCTGTGCCGCAAGAGCCGATCGCGACGAAGCTGAGATCAATGGCGATCCCTCCAGCTGTTCGACGTTGGGCGCCGGGAAGCGGCGGCTCGTTGTGGAATGCTGAGCTCGCCCTGGCTCGACCACACATCCGTGGGCAGGAACAGGGGAGGGGAGATGGCCGGCGGCTGACCGGCTTTGAATTTACGCGGAGCCATCGGGGAGATCCAGGGCGCTGACGCCCCCGCAGCCTGTGCCGTGCCGCAAGATTCCAACGCAGGACTGACGGGGATTTTGCAGGTTCAGACCAGGATTCGTCGCCGCCGCGCTCTTCGATTCAGCGGCAGCGTCCCCGAACGAGCTACGGTTGACTGCAACGGCGACGGGGTTGCGGATGTCGGCGGCGGCGGCGGCGCGACCTCGCCTCTTCCGTGTCGCCGGCGGCTCGAAGTATTTGCAGAAGGACTTTGGATCGCGACTATTAATCGCGATCTAGTTCAGAGGGTTATATGTAAATAATTGGATCGCGATTAATAACCGCGATCCAAATATTTACAAAATCCTCTCTGGTTTGGACGGCAAGCTCCTTCCGCCGTCTGCTCCTCCTCCCGTCGCCGCCCTCCCCGACGGACTCACGAGGCCTCGTGTTCACTGGAGATCTCGAACCGGAAGCTCTCCTCACTCCTCAGCCAGGCGCAAGAGCTGGATAGACTCCATTGTTGAAGCCGACGGCGCAGATCGTGCTGACGAACGGCTGGAGCGCGATGTTGCGCGGCGGTGAACCCGCCTGTCGATGGGGTATGAAATCTCATCAACACTGTCTTCCATAACGTGTCCGTAGTCCGGGCAAGCTTCAGCAGCAACAATTCTCCGTAGCTCAACATTTGTCCATGGCAAGAAAAAAAGCAGGGTATTTTGCAGGTTCAGATTCTAGTTTGGTCATCTCTGCTCGTATAGTGAGCTAAATCAGTGTCGTTTGGCAGTTTGGAAGAAAGTGCAAACTAACGCATGAGCTACATGGCCGTTCTGTTATCAAAACTCCGTTATGATGTTGTATGGTTCTGCTCTTGCAGAAAAGCAGCTGAACATGAAGGTTCAGGATTAGACCCTTTGTGTTCAACCTACATACTCGGGGGCGGCCAACCCTAGCCGCCGACAGCCCCTTCGGATCCCACATCAACGGCCGCCCCAAGGTGGTCGTTCGCATTTTGTTGTCCTTCCCGCACTCCTTCCCTCTCTTCCTCTTCTCCGACGAATAATCCCCATGGCCAGCGCCCTCCTCGCCAGATCCGGGCCTCCTTGAGCCGGATTTGGGGGTCGTTGCGCCGGATCTGGGGGTCTCCAAGGCGTTGGGGCTGGGCGCAGGCTTATGGCTTGGCGCTTTGGCAGCGCAGCGGCGGCGGGCGCGGCCGAGAGCTGCGC